>JASDQU010104633.1:508808-533676 GCA_032191745.1 Picea mariana | reverse complement strand
AATCACAATCCTCATCGGGTTCGCATACACCAGTCATCCCTCACTCCCTTACTCACCTCACTCCCCAACCCACCAACGCATCCCCACAACCTACAAACTACCCCCTTGACTTCCGCTACCTACAATTTTCCCTTCACTTACCCTTCCACCTGATTTCCCATACTTAACAATTATTACAAATTTTTTCCCATATAAACCATGAACCAATAAGAACATTCCACATGGAATCATGGAATTCTGACACATGACAACTCGTGGAGGGAGACATGTGGACTATTATTATTAGAGACACGTATAAAGTTATTACAAAGACCCATGACATTATATGAATGGATGATTTATACCATTGGAAAGGTATTTCAATGTAGAAGATGTTGCTATAGGTTTCAAATGTTGAAAGTTGATAAAATTTTCTCAAAAATTAAAATATCAGCCAATTACATTTTTAATGGGCCTGCATGACAACTCAACTTCACAAGCTTATATCTTGAGATCCAGGCGATGGATTTGGGGAAAATTTACATCGTTGGAAAGATGAGATGATAAAGAGAACATCATAAGTGGTTTTAATGGATAAAAATTTGGTTTTCACTTCCATAAAACTAAATTACAGTCGTCCTCTTTTGATGTAAAATTATTCAAATTTTAAAAAATAAAAGTTTAATTAATTTTTTTTTATTAAAAACGAGAGGGAATCGCTTCAAATATACTTGTATTAATGATGTGAATTCATTAATGAGGAATTAATGAGAAATTTATTAAAGGGAATGTTTCAAGAAGTAACTTGTATGAGAATTTCTAGAAGGGAGAAGCCCTAACAACTCAAGTAGTTAGAAAATATCTTCTTAAAAATGGAAGATAAGCTTCATTACAGGTCCAATATTCAGTATTGTCAGAGGGGTAGGGCAGAAGATTAGAGGAAGAGGAAGGTATATCCATGAATACACAATAAATCTTCTGATCGAAAGAAAGAAATATCCATCTTCTCCATTTTTTTTATATATATTCTTCTACACCACTTCTCATAGTTTTATGCTCAAATCTTAGAGTTGGGCAGAAGGATGAGTTGTTGAGTGTTATTATATTCTTCTAAGATATTTTCTTATATTATCATGGATTATTTGTAGCCACATATATAGTTTTCAAATCTTTTGTGATGAAGAACATATTTCATAAATAAAACTCCACAAATAATTGTTGCGAGGTTGATCTCGACTATCCTTTGTAACCATGTTTTCAGAACATGAAGTATTTGAGGTTGACCTATCAAATTATGTTTTGATATTGATTGTATTAATCTGTTAAAATTATTTGATATGATCAAATCATTCTCTTCTCTGAAGAAGATATCGATGTATTTATATATTGTTAAGGAGATTGTGTGTGATGTTGATCACAATTTAATTATGATGTTGAATCCCTCCTTCAATCTTTTCTTTTGTTGGACATAAATATTGTGCTCAGGTTATTGAAGAACCATTTTATTTCATATTCTCAAAAAATAAATATTTAGGGTTTGTTTCCTAACACTCTCATAATCTAGGATATCACAGATATATCTTTTATTCCAAGAGGAGTACCACCTCTCTAAAAATGAAGGGGGACTAATGTTCTCATGAGGTTTTCGTTTCGATCCTGATGGATTCAAGCGTCAACATTTTTGGCGACCATACTAGGGAGAGATTTATTTTCAAGATATTTGAGGAGCCAAAAATATCCATGGCTCAAAGTTTTGAGAAGATGATTCAAGAAAATTGTTGCTTATTTTAAGCAAGGCTCATCCCTTTTTTAATTTCAAAAAGAAACGAGAAGTACCAAAGATTCGGGAGAATGAACTCCATGGATACTCCATTGAAAAAATTAAAAATGAAGGGTTTCATTCATGTAAAAATGATTCTTTATATTCTTCATCAATCCCTTCAATGGCTTTGCAAGACTTAGAAAAAGAAACAAATACTCAAAGAAGGAGGTGGTTTTCTAATACCCCTTTAAATCTACCAAAAATAGACTTTCAAACGCCCAATATTCCTATTGAAATTTTTCTGCATTCTTTGGGGATGCTTTAGAAGATGCAGAGAAAAACTTGATTAATTTTAAAGGTACATGTTATGATTTCAACCTCACTGAAGACAATGTTACATGTAGATTATTCCTACAAACTCTACGAGAGTATGCTCTTGAATGGTATAGTTCATTAATTCCTAACTCTATTACTAGTTGGGATGTGTTAGAAGATTCATTTGCAAAAAAAGTCATCCCAAAAGTGCATTCATATGTTTTTGTTGATGTTTTAAATGTTGTTTCCCACCCATCCTCTCCCATGTGGAAGCAAGATAACAAAATGACCAATTTTGAAGAAGAATCTAATCAAAGAGTGGATAAATTTTTTAAGTCAAGTTATGTTGTTGAAGATGAAGATGCAAAATCCAAATTACAAGAAGAAAAGTTCAACTTCCTATATACTCTATATGAAGGTATTTCAAGCAGCAAATTTGAGAATGAAATTGAGGATCCTCCACCAAATACACAAGAATATTTTAGCCTTGTGATAAATGATGAAACATCACAAGAGAACTTGCAACAAGAATAATTGATGGAACAAGATCACCTTTACAAGAAATAAGAATATTTTCAAGAGATTTTTTATGAATCAAGAACCATGGAAGTGGTTGTAAATAAAGAAAAGGACGAAAGTATTCTTTATATTGAAGTTTGAAGATAACTCCATGAAAGAAAAAGAATTACAAGAATTTATTTTGAATATGACTCCATAGCCCAATGGAGAAGGTTGGTCTTGAGATTCTGATGTTCTTAGGAACCCACATGGGGTCACTGTCCCGCAGTTGGAGCCATTTGTTGACCAAAATTTGGTCATATTTATTTTCCTGCTCCTGGATTCATAAAAAACCTTGATATCAAAAGAAGACATTTTTGAACTTTTATAAGTTCACTCTACAGCCCTCAATCTCAGCTTCACCACACTTTTTCGAATCAAAAATTTGTTTCGGTATCCCTAAGTTACTCAAGATCTTGTCCAGAGGTTTGATTTTGATTAATATGTTTAAGTATCATGTTCGCCTCTCCTCTCCTATATTACAATGCTACCATACTTAGAATTTTTCACTCAACATATCTCTCTCCATACTTAGTCATTTTTCACTATTCATGGGTTCATGGGTTGGCAGACTCATACATCCCCTCACCTCCTTACAGCTCCTCACCCCCGCTTCTGCTACCTACATTTATCCTCCCTCACTTATGTCATCTACATTTCTCCCCTTTCCCCCGAACTACTCACAATCCTCATCGGGTTTGTGGACACCAGTCATCCCTCACTCCCCAACCCACCAACCCGTCCCCAAAACCTACAAACGACCCCCTTGACTTCCACTACCTATAATTTTCCATTCACTTACCCCTCCACCTGATTTACCATACTTAACCATTATTCCAAAATTTTCCCCATTTAAACCATGAACCAATAAGAACATTCCACATGGAAGCATGGAATTGTGACACATGACAACTCATGGAGGGAGACATGTGGAATATTATTATTAGATACACATGGAAAGTTATTACAAAGACACATGGAAGTATATGAATGGATGATTCATCAATGACTTGGCATGATATGGACGACAGTGGGATTCCAAAATTATTATTTTATTCAACAATTTTCCAAGGGCCGAATCCTCCAAGCTCCATAATTTCCTCTCTTCTCGTGTTTCTTGCTAAGTTATAAAACACTTAGATTATATATCATGAAGAATATAATATCCCAATGCATGTGGGATATAATTTTAAACCAAAAATTCTAATTTTATGAAGAGAAGCATGAAAATCAATCGAAGGGCTGAGATTTTCCCATCAACTTTGATCGACGGTGGCTAAGCGTTGATCTTGCTGAGGCCATAGCTTGAGCTACAGGTGTCAAAATAAAGAAAAAAGTATACCATTGAAAAGGTATTTCAATGTAAAATATGTTGGTACATGTTTCAAATGTTGAAAGTGGATAAATTGTTCTCAGGAATTAAAATATTAGTCAGCTACATTTTTAATGGGTCTGCATGACAACTCAACTTCACGAGCTCATATCTTGAGATCCGAGCAATGGATTTGGAAAAAATGTACATTGTTGGAAAGATGAGAGGATGAAGATAACATAAGAAGTGGTTTTCATGGATAAAAAATTGGTTTTCACTTCCATAAAATTAAATTACATTCGTTCTCTTTTGATGGAAAATTAATCAAATTTTAAAAAATAAAAGTTTAATTAAAAAAAATTATTAAAAAATGAGAGGGACCCACTTTAAATATACTTGTATTAATGATGTGAATTCATTAATGAGAAATTAATGAGACATTGATTAAAGGGAATGTTTCAAGAAGTAACTTGTATGGGAATTTCTAGAAGGGAGTAACCATAACTACTCAAGTAGTTAGAAAATATCTTCTTAAAAAGGGAAGAGAGGCTTCATCAAAGGTCCAATATTCAATATTGTTAGAGGGGTAGAGTAGAATATCACAGGAAGAAGAAGGTACAACCATGAATACACAATCAATATTTTGATCAAAAGAAATAAATCTCCATCTTCTCCATTTTGTTTTTATATATATTCTTCTACACCACTTCTCATAGTTTTATTCTCGAATCTCAGAGTTGGGCACAAGGTTGGGTTGTTGAGTGTTATTCTTATATTATTATAAGATATTTTATTATATGATCATGGATTATTTTAACCACCTATAAGCTATCAAATATTTTGTAATGAATAACATCTTTCATAAATAAATATCCACAAAAAATTGCTTCGAGGTTGATTTCGATTGTGCTTTGTAACCCTGTTTTCAAAATATAAAGTATTTGAGGTTGATCTATCAAATTATATTTTTAAATCTTTATTGAAGTACTATGTTAAAATTATTTGAGATGATCAAATCATTCTCTCATATGAAGAAGATATCAATGTATTTAGATATTGTTAAGAAGATTGTGTGTGATGTTGATCATAATTTAATTATGATGTTGAAKCCCTCCTTCGATCTTTTCTTTTGCTACACATAAAGATTGTACTCAGGTTATTGAAGAACCATTTTATTTCATAATCTCAAGAAATAAAGATTTAGGGTTTTCTTCTTATCACTCTCGTAATAGAAGATATCATAGATATTTCTTTTATGCCAAGAGGAGTACCACCTCTCTAACAACGAAGGGGGACTAATGTCCTCGTGAGGTTTTCGTTTCAGTCTTGATGGATTCAAGTGTCAACAAGTATGTAATCGCTATCATAGTCTAGGAGACTGATCAAAAGGGATTTTTTGAGTTCCTCCTTGAGTGAATCGAAGGCATCCTAGGCATGATGGTACCAATGAAACAAGATGTCACAATAGATTATTCGTAGGAATATGTGGGCACGGATGGCATAGTTAGGGATGAAACTTCATAAGAAGTTTTCCTTGCATTGAAGGCTTTGCAGCTGGCATAATTTATTGGGAGGGGGGATATTGTTGATGGCCTAAAATTTAAGGGGGTCTATGGTGATTCCCTACAAGGATACTATGAATCCCAACAGATGGCTTGCAGTGACGCAAAATACACATTTAAGTGGGTTGAGCCATATGGTATACCTTCGACAATGTTTGAAGATGATCCTTAGATCCTCTATATGTTGGGAACATTTCTTGGAGAGAGTCGTTATATTGTCCAAGTAGGAAAGGATGATGTGAGCGATACCATGGAAGGAATATGCCATTGCACGTTGGAAAGTGGCCCCAACATTTTTGAGTCTGAAGGGCATAAATCGATAAGCCAAGGTTCCCAGTGGGGTTGTGAATGTAGTTTTGTATTGTTCTTCTTGCCATATTTGGATTTGGTTATAGCCAAAAAAAAATTCCATGNCATGACCGGCACAGGCATCGATGACTTGATCGATGAAGGGAGTAGGGAAGCAGTCTTTGGGACAGGCATAGTTGAGGTCATGGAAGCCTATGAAAACTTGAATGGTGCCCTATTTTTTATTGACCAGAACAGGGTTGGAAACCCAGGATGTGTATGTAATGGGGTATATGAAGTCAATTGTACGGAGCTTGTTGATCTCGACTTTGATCGCCATGACTTTGGAAGGGTGGAGGGGGCATTGCTTTTGGCGAACGGGGGCAATGTCAGGCCAAGTGTCAATGTGATGTTAAAAAATGGTTGGATATAAAACTGGCATCTCGATGTAGGACCAAGAAAACACATCTCGATATTTCTGGAAGAGGGATTTGTATGCTACAATTTCCTCTCGGGAGCATGCTTCCGCCCGGGTGATTTATTCCATGAAATTAGGTTTGATCGAAACATCGATTTTGATGGTGGGTGAGATATTTGTTGCTTAAGGTTGGTTGTAATTGATTTCAACCCTTGAAGAAAGCCTCGTAGCACAAAGGTTTGGGTAATGGACACAAGATTGTTTGATGTAAAGATGACTCATTATTGTTTTTTCATGGTTGATAAGAAGTAAATATGGATGAACTCCAAAGTGGTCCCCTTATGGTGAAATCCATCACGGGAATACGCTTTGCGGATTGAGATAACCCATGATTAAATGTGAAATAATGAGATGAAGGACAGTGAATTTGCAAGTGAAACTATCCTGGATGGATAATGCTTGTCATGCCATTTCTAGTGGTATGTGGAACGTCACATAACTCCTCACGGTTAGAGAGTTATGACCATATGAAGTTGGAGAACCCCTCATGAGTCTTATAAAAGCCCCCAAGGGTCAAAGTGCTTTGCAAAAGAATTTATTTTAAATGAAGAAGACCTAAAATAAGGAAAGTGTAATGCTACATGAAGATATAAATAAGAGGCAAAGCTCACTCATTAAGAACATACTTGTACATTTTGTATATCTATTTTATTTTGTAAAGCTTATTGTAAATACTTGTGAATACATATGAAGTGGCGAATGTCTGAGGTAGCATGAAGGGTTGATGGTGAAATTCTCGTATTCACAGAAAACCCTATTTTTTGATGCATACACAGGTTGTCTGTGTATAGGGTGTGTATGCATTGAAGGTATACATGGGTTGTCTGTGTATAGGGTGAGTATGTACACGGACTGACTGTGTATAGGGTGAGTACATGTTGATAAATCCATGACACTTGATAATATGAAGGTGCAGAGGTTCTAGATTCTAAGATCAAGCTCCTAAGAAGATCTAGAGTGCTCCGATACATCAGATCCATCCATTGGTTCAAAATGTATGTCTTATTGATATGAATAGTTGTATTTTGATGTATGCATGAGGAATGGCAATGGATATTTGAGGATTCTCCCTAGAGATATTAGTGGCTACATGGAATCTTCTGTATAATTTAGATCTATAGAAATACAGTGCTGGTATATTTATCATTGATACTTCTTGTATTTCTTGGCATATGGCTAAGATTTTTTATGGTACATGGTTGAGATCTCGTATTTATTGATGTATTGAGAAATTGAATATCAGAAAGGGGTTTATGACTAAGATCACGTGAGGGATATTATACTTGTTCATGATTACACATACCTATATGGCACATGACTATAAAGAGACATACTTTCCTTGAGTAGAGGTTATGTATGAGGATGCATGCACAGGGTATAGTTACAGTCTGGATACAGTGATAGGTTACAGATCTATGTGAAAGAAGTTACAGAGGGTCAAAATTTTTGAAGTGAAAGGAAACTCTATCTTCAGAAGGAATACACGGGATACATAACAGATAGGGTRTGTACATACGCGGGATGCATCACTACAGGTCATGTATCTGTTGTATTTTTGTAGATACATGTTCAGTTCAGGTACGGTTTGATTACAAGGAAGTTGTACAGATTGGATATAGAGTAGTGGTACAGGTTGATACAGTTGTACAACAGTATATCTCACAGTGACAGGTTGATAGTGGTTCCATCATTCTACTTCTACTTCAGGGTGGTTGGATAGGGAAAGGATAGGTGGTTGTAGCCACCTTCCAGTTGTATCTGGAGAACATAAGGGGTTGTAGCCTCCTTCTGGTTGTAGCTAGAGAATTGGGGAGTTGGAGCTTCCCTCAGGTTGTAGCCTGAGAAACCAGGGGGTTGGAGCCTCTTTCCAGTTACAGCTGAAAAACATAGTAAGTTGGTGCTTCCAATGAATGTAACTCTCAAGACATATAAGAAAAAGCATTCTATGGTTTTCTCCCAATTTGGGTTTCCACATAAAACACTGGTGTATTGTGTATGTGTGTGATTTTTATTTCTTATTGCTCATTATTGGATAATAATTCTACATTGATATAACATTTGAAGAAAAAGGATTATAATTACGTTATTACTGATTCACACACCCCCCCCCCTCAGTAATCCAACAATTCGTATCAGAGCAGTGTCCTTCAAAAATCAGTTTAACCACTGAAAGGTAGATCATGGAGAGTACCAACTCATATAAAATTCAAATACCACAATTTGATGGATAGAAGTATGCTTTTTGGAGCATAAGGATGAAGACATATATGCAGGCACAGGTATTTCAAGTTTGGAAATCAATTGTAGATGGATACACATCACCAACAGTTCCACCAACAAATGACAAAGTAGTGAAACTCGGTGAGAATAATTCCAAAGCCAAAAATGCATTTTTGAATGGTCTCAGTGATACTGTATTCACCAAAGTTGCACATTGTAAATCTACTAAAGAGATTTGGGACAAGCTTCGAAATATTTATGAAGGAGATTCAAAAGTCATAGAAGAAAAGCTTCAAACTTACAGAGGTCAGTTTGAACAACTAAAAATGAAGGAATATGAAGATATCGCAGCCTACTTGTTACAAGTCGATGAAACAATGAATGCAATCATAGGATTGGGAGAATAAATCGAAGAATCTATAATTGTTCAAAAGGTACTAAGATCTCTTCCTATGAGATTCAACCCTAAGATATCAACACTAGAATAAAGATTGGATCTAAACTCGATAAGAATGGACGAACTGCATGTAATCTTCATAGCATATGAGATGAGAACTGAACAGGAAAATCCATATGTAAAAGAAGTAGCCTTCAAAACATCCAAAATATCAAAGAAAAAGAAAAATGAACAAGAAGAATATAACAGTAGCAACTACGTCTCGGAATATGATGAAGAAGTGGCCAAGTTTGTCAAAAGACTAAACAAGGGAACCAACGGTAGGTATAGAGGTAAGCTTCATTTAATTTTTTTTAATTGTGATGGTATTGGTCATTTTTCTAACAAATGTCCTCATAAGAAAAAGAGAAATGATGAAGGTTACTCAAAAGGAAAACATACATATAAAGGAAAAATAACTACAAATGAAGATTTCAAGAAAAACTTATGCATCAAAGAAGACATCTCATCATCAGATGAAGATGAAGTTAGTGACATTGAGACATGAAGAGTTCAATTCATCGCAGTAAAAGACTCTGACAAAGAAGACTCTGAAGAAGAATATGAAGAAGCCGAAGAATAAGTCGAAGAAGAAATTGAAGAGGCAAAAGTTGACTTTCGAGAAGAATTAATGTGTGCCATAGAAGTTATCATAAGAGAAAATAAGAAGAACAAGAAAATACAAGTAGAACTAGACAAAAAGGAAGACACTCAAGAACTGGAAAAACTGATCACAAAATTGAAAGTTCAAATAAAAGAAGATAAAATAATTAAATAAGCACTCAAAGAATAGCTAGAAGAAAAGGACAAGATCATCGGAAACATGGAAGCAAAGATTGTCACATTAAGAAAGGATATTCAAAATAAAAATATGCAAAATAGCTAAAAAGTTTTGGATGACATTATCGACAATAAAAAATCTCATCTTGACAAGTCTGGACTTGGATACAATCAAACAGAAAAGGGATCAAGCTCCAAAAAAATAGAGCAAGAAGAAAATCCAAAAATCTATGCAAAAACAATCAAAGAGGACATGAAGATATACAAGGAAGATTACAGGGACACTCCTCCACCAAGAAGATTCATATTTCAGAATCAACAACAGACAGATAGGCCTCAATAAGAAGAAGGATTCATAAGAGAACCTCCTTTCAGAATATCTTCAACTCCCAGGTATCAAACTATATTTTTTGGTTTATGTTATGCATGTAATAATTTTGGACATAAAGTTGTAAATTGCAGTGCTAACAACAGGAACAATAACAACTTTGAGAGTCAAAGGGGTTATTTAAGAAGACCTAGTGAAACACAAAGAAAAAATTCTAACAGGTTTGAATCCTTGAGCATTGAAGTGGAATGTTACAAACGTAACAACTTTGGACACATGGCCAAATATTGTAGAATGAAAGTCCCTCCTAAAGAACCTCAACAAAATAACAACAGTAACAGACAAGAACCTCAAAAAATGACATGGATAAGAAAGCAAGATCAATATAACAATGAAGAATGCACAATTTCTCTACAAGCTAAGCAAAAGAAACATGGTTGGTATGTTGACAGTGGGTGTTTAAAACACATGACAGGTGATAGAGACAAATTTATTACATTAAGAAAGAAAAAAGAAATGGATCAATATCATTCAGAAATGATAATTCAGCCAAAATCATTGAAGAAGGCACAGTCTGAATTGGGAATAAGAATGAAAAGGCACAAAATGTTCTATTGGTATAAGACATGAAACATAATCTTCTAAGTGTGATTCAAATTTGTGACCAAGGTCATAAAGTTACTTTCGATTCACAAAAGTGTGAGATAATAAGAGAAGGTTCAGGGAAATTGTTCGGTACAACTGAAAGAACTTCAAACAACATATATGTGTTAAGTGAAATTGGAAATGAAAAGTGTTGTCTAGGAAAGGAAGATGAAAGTTGATTATGGCATAGAATAATGGGTCACATGCACTTTGATAACCTTGTCAAAGTTAGAAAAAGAGAAGCAGTCAGAGAAATGTCCCAGATCACGAAACCAACCAACACTTTATGCAAGCATTGTCAACAAGGAAAGAAAACAAAGACCAGGTTGAAATCAAAGGAATATTCAACAACAAGACCACTGGAAATTGTGCATACTGATCTAGTTGGACCAACTACAACAAAGGGATTAAAAGGTGAGAGATATTTTATGTTAATAGTTGATGATTATACAAGAATGACTGTAGTTTTCTTTCTCAAGAACAAGTCAGATGCTTTTAAAAAATTCAAGATCTACAAGGAAATGGTTGAAAATGAGATGGATTCAAGAATCAAATGCTTGAGATATGATAATGCAGGAGATTTCACTTCAAAGGAATTTATGGACTACTGTAGCAGTCATGGAATAAAAAGGCAATTATTCGTTGCTAGGACATCTCAACATAATGGAGTTGTTGAAAGAAAGAACATGATAGTACAAGAAATGGCTCAAACAATGATAACGGATTCCAAATTGACAGATATATTTTGGAAACAGGTAGTGCATACAACAGTTCACATTCAAAATAGAGTAATTCTCAGAAACAACACTGATAAAACTCCCTACGAGCTATGGAAAGGAAGACCAACAAATGTGAAGAACTTCAGAGTTTTTGGAAGCAAATGCTACATCAAAAGAGAAGATGGCAGAATGGGAAAGTTTGATTCTCATGTGGACAAAGGAATACTAGTTGGTTACTCAAGTACAAGGAAAACATACAAGTGTTACAATCTAATATTAAACAAAGTTGTGGAAAACATCAACGTAACAATTGATGAAATAGGCATACCAGAATCAAAGGAAGAAGAAAACAAATCAATGGAACAACTTTTTGAAGAAGAAGATGAAAAAGAGGTAGAAGAGGAAGATGAAGAGAATCCAACAAAAGAAGAAGAGAAAGTTCAACAAGTGTCTCCAAAGACACCTAGTAAACGAGTACAGAAGAATCATCCTTCAGATCAAATTATCAGGAACAAAGATGAAGGAGTTGAGACTAGAAGAAAAATTCATTCACCAGAACAAACACACCTAGTACTCTTATCTACAATTGAACCAACTATTTTGAGGAAGGCAGCAAGGATGAATTTTGGAATAAGGCCATGTATGAAGAGATGGATCAAATAGAGAAAAATGACACTTGGGAATTGGTTCCAAGACCAAAGAATAAGAATGTGATTGGCACAAAATGGGTTTTCAGGAATAAATTGAATGAAGATGGACAGGTTACAAGGAACAAATCTAGATTGGTATGTAAAGGATATGCACAGATTGAAGGAATCGACTTTGAAGAGACATTTGCCCCAGTTTCCAGAATGGAAGAAATCCATTTTCTTTTAGCTTATGCATGCTCTAAAAATGTTAAAGTATATCAAATGGATGTAAAATCATCTTTTCTGAATGGGGAACTTGAAGAAGAAGTCTACATTGAACAACCAGAAGGATTTCAGTTGTCAGAGAACACAGATTATGTGTGTAAATTAAAGAAGGCCCTGTATGGTCTAAAACATGCTCCTAGAGCATGGTACTTTAGAATGGATAAGTATCTATTGTAGGCAGGGTTCAGAAAAGAAAGTGCACACAACAACCTCTACATAAAGGTAATTCAAGGTAATATTTTATTAATTGAAGTTTATGTTGATGATATTATTTTTGGTAGTGATGATGACAAGTTAAGCCAGAAATTTTCAAAAGATATGCAAAATGAATTTGAAATGTCATTACTTGGAGAACTATCCTTCTTTCTGGGGCTTCAGATACGTCAAAGAAACCAAGGAATTTTTATTTTTCAAACCAAGTATATCAGAGAAATTCTAAAGAAGTTTGGAATGGAAGATTGCAAACCAGTTATCACTCCCATGCAAACCAGTTGCAAGTTGAGAAAAGATGATGATTCGAAGTCTACATATCAGAGGCAATACAGGTCAATGATTGACAACCTACTATATGTGACAGCATTGAGACCATATGTAATGCAACCATTTGGACAAGTGGCACGATTTCAAGCAACACCAAAGGAATCACATGTATTAGCAGTGAAGAGGGTTTTCATATATCTCAAAGGGGCAGAAGAGTTTGTATTATGGTATCCAAAAGGAAAGGATCTATCACTTATTGCCTACATAGATGCAGATTGGGCAGGTTGTATGGATGACCAACGAAGCACCAATGGAGCAGCGTTCTACTTGGGTGAGTGTTTAGTATCATGGCTAAGTAAGAAACAATCATCTGTATCTTTATCTACATCTGAGGCAGAGTATATTGCAGCAACATCATGTTGTACACAGGTTCTTTGGATGAAACAAACTCTGACAGATATACAGGTTGGGTATGATGAGACCATTCCTATCTATTGTGATAATACAAGTGCCATCGGTATCTCGAAAAACCTGGTGATGCACTCCAAGACGAAGAACATTCCAATCAAGTATCATTTTCTACGGGAGCAGGTTGTAGAAAAGAATATAAGAGTTGAGTATGTCAGGACAAAAGAACAAGTGCCAGATATCTTTACAAAACCACTTCCATGAGAATCCTTTGAATATCTTCGCTAAAGACTTGGAGTTATTTCTACTCCAAAATGAATTCTTTTTGAATGCTTATCTTATATGTCTTAGATTTACACGAGGAAGCACCACAAGAGGACAGTTCAGTCAAGGGGAGCATCCCCAGATGGAAAGATACCTTTAACATTGATGACAAAGGGGGAGAGATCTATCAGATGCAAAGGATAGAGGTATAGTTCCAGGGGGAGCATATTTATCAGATGCAGAGGACAGAGGCATGGTTCCAGGGGGAGCATATTTATCAGATGCAGAGGATAGAGGCATGGTTCCAGGGGGAGCATGAGTGATATGATTTTAGTGTTGCATCAGAGTGTTACCATTTTTGCATCAGAGTGTTGCCATCAATGCCAAAGGGAGATATTGTTGATTAAGGTTGGTTTTCATTGATGTCAACCCTTGAAGAAATCCCTGTAGCACAAAGGTTTGGGTAATGGACCCAAGATTGTTTGATGTAAAGATGACTCATTATTGTTTTGTCATGGTTGATAAGAAGTAAATATGGATGAACTCCAAAGTGGTCCCCTTATGGTGAAAGCCCTCACAAGAAGATGATTTGCAAAGTGAGAGAACCCATGCTTAATTGCGGAATAATGAGATGAAGGATAGTGAATTTGTCAGTGAAACTATCCTATATGGATAGTGCTTGTCATGCCATTTCTGGTGGTATGTGGAACGTCACATAACTCCTCACGGTTAGATATTTATGACCATATGAAGTTGGAGAACCCCTCATGAGTCTTATAGAAGCCCCCAAGGGTCAAAGTTCTTTGCAAAAGAATTTATTTTAAATGAAGAAGCCCTAAAATAAGGAAAGTGTAACGCTACATGAAGATATAAATAAGAGGCAAATCTCACTCATTAAGAACATGCTTGACATTTTGAATATCTATTTTATTGTGTAAATCTTCTTGTAAATAATTGTGGATACATCTAAAGTGATGAACGTCTGAGGTAGCACAAAGGGTTGACGGCGAAATTCTCAAATTCACAGAAAACCCCATTTTTTGATGCATGTATTGAAGGGTATACACGGGTTGTTTGTGTATAGGGTGCGTATACATTGAAGGTATACACGGGTTGGCTGTGTATAGGGTGAGTATGTATGCGGGTTGACTGTGTATAGGATGAGTACATGTTAACAAAGCCATGAAACTTGAGAAGATGAAGGTGCAGAGGTTATAGATTCTGAGATCAAGCTCCCAGGAAGGTCTAGAGTGCTTAGATACATCAGATCCATCCATTGGTTCAAAAGGTATGTCTTTTTTCTATGAATAGTTGGATTTTGATGTATGCATGAGGAATGGCAATGGAGATTTGAGGATTCTCCCTAGAGAGACTAGGGGCTACATGGGATCTTCTGTATAAGTCAGATATACAAAAATACAATGTTGGTATATTTATTATTGATACTTCTTGTTGAGGCACATCTTGTATTTCTTGGCATATGGATAAGAGATTTTATGGTACATGGTTGAGATCTTATATTTATTGATGTATTGAGAAATTGAATATGAGAAACGGGTTGATGACTAAGATCATGTGAGGGATATTATACTTGTTCATGATTACACATACCTATATGGCACATGACTAGAGAGAGACATACTTGCCTTTAGTAGAGGTTATGTATGAGGATGCATGCACAGGGTACAGTTACAGTCTGGATACAGTGACAAGTTACAGATCTATGTGAAAGAAGTTACAAAGGGTCAAAAATTTTCAAGTGAAAGGAAACCCTAGTTTTAGAAGGCATACACGAGATGCATAATAGATAAGGCACGTACATACGTAGGATGCATCACTACATGTCATGTATCTGTTGTATTTTTGTAGATACATGTTTGGTTCAGGTACGATTTGATTACAGGGCAACTGTACAGATTGGATACAAGGCAGTGGTACAAGTTTATACAGTTGTACAACAGTATATCTCACAGTGACAGGTTGACAATGGTTCCATCATTCTACTTTTACTTCAGGGTTGTTGGACGGGGCAAGGATAGGTGGTTGTAGCCACCTTTTGGTTGTAGCTGGAGAACATAGGGGGTTGTAGCCTCCTTCTGGTTGTAGCCAGAGAATTGGGGAGTTGGAGCTTCCCTCAGGTTGTATCTTGAGAAACTAGGGGGTTGGAGCCTCCTTCCAGTTGTAGCTGAAAAACAAAGGAAGTTGGTGCTTCCAATGAATGTGATTCTTCAATACATATAAGAAAAAGCATTATTTGGTTTTCTCACGATTTGGGTTTCCACATAAAACACTGGTGTACTATGTATGTGTGTGATTGTTTATTTCTTATTGCTCATTATTGGATAATAATTCTACATTGATATAATATTTGAAGAAAAAGGATTATAATTACACTATTACTGATTCACCCCCCCCCCCTCTTAATAATCCAACAATATTGGCAATGTTACCTTCTTCAAATGTGTTAGGGGTGGGTATTGGATTCTTGAACCAATCGACACGCAAAAAAGGGGTGAAATATTTATCTTCGATGGTATAGAATGGGGCGTCTGTTGATGGTTGAAAGGCATTTTGTTCTAAAAACATGGCTCGATGATGAAAATAATCCCATGGGTAATCGGGTGCACATAGGAATTCTAAAATGTCTTCATCGGACTAAAAGGCGAGAGAGTACAAAGAGTCTGTAACAGGGGAAAGTTGGGTGTCACTATTCAAGGGGGTAGTCAGTGATGATTGAACAACATTATTCGTCCCTAAGGTAGACATGCCTATGGGAGGAGAATAAGAATTGTCGATAGATGTCATGAACCAAATATCCATATATAAAATGGATGTATTGTGGTATGGAGGAGGGGGAATATTGTAAACTATTGTTATAGAAGAGTTTGGGGGATTTGGGGGGAAGTCCTCGCGTCATGGTGGAATGGAAAGAGGGGTCAACATATGGGGTTTTATCCTTGAAGGTTGTATGCCATGACTACTTGGATGGTGATTGTTCACATCCAGGTTCATCAGGGTTGGTATGGTTGGTGTGACGGGTGTGATGGAAGCCCTCCAGTGTGTGCATCCCTCAATGATGAGTGGACAATGGTATGTGTAATGGTCCATATAGTGGCACAATGTGCAATGGAATCGCATGCGATTTTTTACTGAAGTATAAATATAGTAAATGTCAATAATGGGTGATACAAAGGAAGGTGTGGGTAATGTGGTTCGACGTACCATTTCCAGAGTGTCCCAAAACTGAGGGAGGGTCGGGAAATGGTGTGTGTAATGGCCAAAATGAGAGCAAATGGTGCAAGCATGCTCGGTTACCAAATTGGGAGGTTTGGACGAAGAAGGTTATGGGGAGGCCAGTAGGGATACTGGTGTAGGTAGTAGTGGTGTACTTATGGCATTTGGAATGAGATTTTGTAACTCAGGTAAAGTGGGGAAGATATTGGTAGGGTGTCCAATGGTGTTGCACAATGCACATGGAGGTGGTATGCAGTGTGGAGAAGGGAGAGAAGGTTCCTTATTTTTACTTTTTCCTTGTTGGTTGGTGGAAGTGCCCCATATTCTAGAGGTAGGGTCTCATGTAGTGGTAATATTTCCTCCAAATGGGTGACTGGTTGGATGAGTGGTTGGATGAGATATTGATCGCAATAATGGGATAACAGTTTCTGGTGGAGGAGATAAACTGAGTACCATAGCCGATGGTTTGAGATACCATACAGGGATGGCTATGACCATATTAGGTAAAGTGAGGGTATCAACAACTTGGTATGCTATTACTCCTTTGAGGGGTAAAATAAAGGAATTTGGATGATGGCCTATGAGACCGTCTGCAAAAAGGGGATTTGACCCATAGGTGGAGGTTCTTCGATGTTCCATCCTAAGGAGTCTCTATGGGGAGTGCATCAGGAAGTATCGGGGTGGGTTGGGAAGGAGTGGTGGAGGATTTTGGTGTGTTCTTTATGGAAGGGGGGTCTTGTATCTCAAATCCATCGGACATGATGATGCACATAGTGGAAGTGGTGGGGTGTGGGAATCCTTGGTATGTACCAATCAAATATGGATCCTGAAATATCCCTAGTCCGACATCAATAATTGGGACTAGGTTGGCACTTGAGAAGATCAGTGGAAGGATGTTATCAATGTGCCTTAATGGGTTAGTTTCATGGTGGGTCAATTGATCAATGGTGACAATTTTACCATTATGAGGGAAGAGCATGGTACGAATGACCGATCAAGCTACATCTTGCATGACATACATGTAGCTTCATCCTAATAGGATATTATAATCCAATTGGGAATCAATGACTTCTATGTTGATGAGAATTGTTTTCACCCCCAGCTCGACCGAAATGTTTTTATATAGGCCTTTTGGTTGGATGGTATACCATCATAAGATCGAAGCGTGATGGTGGAGGGGATCAACTCAAGTGAACCAAGTTTCTTCCAAACTGATTTGGACATGATGCATGTGGATGCTCCTTCATGTATGATGTAGTGATGGACCGTGATATTCCATATTTTGACAGGAATATGAAATGTGACTAATGATGGAAGTCACGGGTCTACTCTTCCAAGTCAAATGTGATTAGACAAGTCTCTGCAGGATCTACTGCCCCCAGTTGTGAAAGTAATGTATTTCGTTAGGAAGGGCATGTTTGAATGACTTCCATAACTAACATAGTAGTAGGTGATTGAGTGATATCATCAATAAGACTATAGATATGTGTGGCCCTAGCATGAGGGTTATGCACATTCCTACGCAAGGGTGTGTGAGGTATGCAGTCGATGGCTTGAGTGTTAGGACAAGGGATCATAAATGGTTGTCCAGTTGGTGGTTGGGGAGCATCTATAGTGGTGGGTAATGGATTAGGAGATGTACTGTATTGGAAACTGTGAGTTTGTAAGAGGATTTCCTCTTCAGTAGTGATGAGGATAGTGTGGGCAGTAGTGTTCCCTGGATGTGTTTGTTTAGGTAGAGGAAATTTCCCTTATCGCTGTGGGCGTTGGACCCCCTCTAGTTGAGTATTAATGATTCCTTGATGTGGGATAGGGTTTTATATTACCTTTGGTGGTGGTGGTGGTATATAAGTGGGAATTACTTGAGGTGTAACTTAAGGGTTGGGAGCCTGTTGAGGATTCATGGTATCTTTCACCCATTTGTAATCGACAATTTGAGGGAAATGGTGAGTGTAATGGTCATATTCACCACATAATGCACAAGGGTAATTATTTCGAACGTTTTTATTTCTCTCTTGTCAAGGTTAACCATTTTTATTTCCCCCCTTGAGTTTTTTGGTTGGGTTGTTAGTGGTTTCCCCTAGCTTAGGGGTTTTGTTGATGGGGATTCCCACCTTGTCCCTAGCTCCTATTCTTTCCTTTCTTACAGTTACTTTTGGGTTGGTGAGGTGGATTTTCCATATTCAACTATTCAAAATCTTGGACCTATTGAAGAGGGGAAGGTTGGATGAAATTGACCCCCACCTGGTGTTTTCTATGTGGGGTTGTGACCGGTCGGGACATACTTGGGAAGGGATAGTATGGGTTAGTTTGTGGGGGTCCATATGGGTTGTAAGAAGTGGAGGTGGATCCATTATTACTAGGTGGATAAGATCTTGTCGGTGGAGGAATTGGTTCCAGGATAGGGATTATTTGGGGGAGGGATGTGGGTAGCGGGGTACCCATGGGGGGAAGAGGAGGTGCCATGNGGATGGAAGTATGAGTTGGTCCAATATGTGGATATTGATTGTGTGTTTGGTTGAGTATGATTCATGGAGCTGATCAACCCATTAGTAGCATGCGATGTTCCAAGTTTTTCTTGACCAAAATGAAAAGGACGAGGAGCATGTGGAAGGACAATGTATAGGTACCTTGATTGGGAGTAAATGAGGTCAAATTGTTATGCCTTGGTGATATATTCATCTTTAGTTTGGGGGAGGGATGTGACCACATCTTTAGTAAGGGTAGGAATGAGCAATAAGAGGAACCAATCTAGCCTTTTTTGTGGGGTGGTGTCCACTTTACAAAGGTTACGACATCTATGCCATTCGCGAATATGGTCCAAAATGTGAGTAGCAGTGTTTTTTTTTCATTCTAACAGGATTTCAGACCCAATATCGTGTCAGATGGGAAGTTGAAAAAATGACAGGAATGCTTTGGCTAATGATTCAAATGTTGAGTGGGATCCAAACTTCTCATCCACATACCATTTGGTTGTTGTTCCAGTGAGGTTTCTATGAAATAATCATAGATGAATGGAATATTCCATTGTGTAATTGGAAGAACACCATAAGTGGAAAGACATTACATGGTTGGCAGGGTCCTCTTCGGATTTCCCTTCAAACTTAGGGATGTTTGAAGGTAGTTTTGTGGGCATATTCAGCCAGGTGGGGTCTTGTAATATGGGATCATTTGTCAGTTTATTTAGATCAAGGATATTGAGTGAAGATAAAAATCACATGATAGGAGTGGGTCCTTCCATGTTATGGAAGGGAGTGCTTCCTTGGGATCTTGTACTTTGTGAAAACTTTTAGGCTCTGCCTCCTTGTGGTGGAGGGTTTGTTTGGGAGTTTCTCATGATATTGGTTCGAATAAAAGTGGCTCCTAGTAATCCTAAGCCTAATACCATGGAACTAACTGGTGTATGTGATGGTACTGCTGGTATCTCAACAAAATTAGGAACACCGCCCAAAATTGGGGATAAATTTGTCAAGCGTCTAGAATGGCAGGGATATTGTGGTTCCCCTATGATTCTAGCCTAGAAGTGGGTGTGTGTAAATGGTGGTGAGGAATGATAGGACAATCTAATTTCAAACTAATTTAAACAATGTATTCATAGATTTTCATGTACTTTAAGTGGTGAAAATCATGCATCAAGACAATGTGAAAAGTGGTTTGATATTTTGATAACTCCTCATGGGGGAAATAATAAATCAATTAACAAGTGCTTGTGTCCTATCCGACATAACATCCTTCCTATCAAATAACATTGAACCTCCAAAAAATATATTGACAATGGGGCCAGAACCCACTTAAGGAGAAACTAGTGAAGGGACAAACAATCAGTTATAATGAGGGATGAAGGGGGCATATCCCGGAAGTACTGGTGATATTTCCCAACAACCATTCAAAATATGAATGAGGTTTGATTTCATCCCACAACCACCACCTTGGGTAGATAAATCCTAAGTTTTGGCTACTAAGCTACCTCCATCAAGAACAACATTTATATTTTCATCCTCATAAATCGGTCATAGGCTGGATGCTTTCCAACGGTTGTGTGACCCAAGAAGGCACGCATAAAACAATTGGACCTCGACCTTCAACCCTTCATGGGTGTCTCCCTGCCTTATGGTATATGAATGTTTGAGTGGGAGGACTTTGGCACCATAATTAACAACTTTCTAAGTTTCAAATGAGAAATGATGATGGGGAGTTATTTGGATACCTATCCCCAAAATCATAACTTAGACTACCAAATTCTTTTGTGTTCCTCTTGTGGAGGTTAGAAAGTGGGTTTATTGTGGTTGTTTTTAGAATGTGAAAGAGGGTTGTGAAGTTGGGGTCATGGACCAACTTTTTTCTTTATGAGTGTTTTCACAAAGACCCTTTTCTAAACAAATGAAGCCCACAAGAGCTTCAAGTATCTAGCAAAAGGGTTTTTGAATGATTGAAAGTGTGTGCAAGGAATGGTGACGGTGAAACAAGTTTTTAATAAGTTAAATTCAATATTTTAGCATGGTGGAGATTGTGTGGTCCTTTACTTATCTTGTTTAGATAACTTACTAAATTTGTTTGAAAATGACCCTTGCAAACTAAAGGAAATCCTAAGATGTCATGGCGAATGTGATAATCCTTACTTGGACCCTTTATCTTCCTAAGGTGTTTTATAATCTAGAAAAATTGAAACTGGTCCTAGATTGTGAGCATGTGGGCATGTGTGGGCCCTTACAACTTCTTTAAAAACCTTAGGTGACTTACTCTAAAATTTTTGAAAACTATCCTAGAATTGCATGCATGTGGGCATATGGGCCATTTCAACTCTTTTAAGATTTAATTTTCAACCAGTAAGTTTAGAGGATTGGCCTCTTTTTGAAAGTGATTTGATTTACCAAGGGAGATGGAGACTTATCTAAGCAACCTCTTTTTCTTATTTTCCACATCACACTAAGGGTTTTTTGACTTTTGAATCTGTCAGGACCGAAATGACAACCTCATGAGGAAATTAGTTCCCCTTTATTTTTAGAGAGGTGGTTCTCCTCTTTGGCTAAAAGATATATCTTTGAATATATTGGATTAGGGAGAGTGCTAGGCAGCAAACCCCAAATATTTATTGCTTGTATTTATATGAAAATTGTTCTTCAATAACCCAATATGATCTTTATGTGTAGAAAAAGTCTTTTTACAATAAGAAAATATTGAAGGAGGGATTCAACATCAGAATTAAATTGTGATCAACATCACACACAATCTTCTTAATAGTATATAAACACATCCATATATTCTTCATGAGAAACAGGTGAAAATGATTTGATCATCTCAAATAATTTTAATAGAGTACTGCAACTAGTAATAAAAGAGAAATTGATATGTCAACCTCAAATATCTCATACTTAAAACTCAAAGTTACAACATACAGTCAAAATCAACCCTGAAGAAATTCTTTGTGGAGTTTATTCATGAGAAATGTTATTCATTATCAAATATTTTACAGCCATGTATGTGGCTGCAAATACTCCATGATCATATAAGAAAATTCTGTAGAATAATAGAAGAAAAACACTCAAAAACTTATCCTTGTGCCCAACTCTGAGATTCAAGCATAAAGCTATGAGAATTGGTGTAGAAGAATAGAAAGAATGGAGAAGATGGATATTTATTTATTTTGATCAGAAGATTGATTTTGTATACATGATTGTACCTTATTCTTGATATGATCTTCCACCCTTCTCCTCTTACAATATTTATTATTTGAACCCTTGATGAATCCTATCTTCTCTTTTTAAGAAGAGATTTTCTAACTACTTGAGTAGTTAGGGTTTTCTTCCTCTCTTGAAATTCCCGTACAAGTTTATTCTTGAAACATTCCATTTAATTATTGGCTCATTAATTCTTCATTAATGAAATTATATCATCAATATATACATTTCTAAAATGGGCCCCTTTCCCTTTTTAATAAAGTTTTTTAAATAAACTTTTATTTTCACAATTTAATTAATTTCCCATTTAACATAGGAGGATTGTGTTTTAATTTTCTGGGAATTATAATCAAATTTTTAGCCATGTAAATACCTCCTTGTGTTATCTTCATCTTATTATCTTTCCAACAATATAAATTTTGCACAAATCCGTCGCCCAGATCTCAAGATATGAGGTCATGAAGTTGAGTTGTCACGCAGGCCCATTAAAAATGTAGTTGAATGATATTTTAATTTTTAAGAAATATGTATCCACTTTCAGCACTTGAAACCTATACCACCATATTTCAAATCTAAATAACATTCCAACGGTATAAAGTTTTCATGATTCCGACATTTGGAGCTCAAGTTATGGCCTCTACAAGATCGTGACTCACCCATCGTCGATCAAAACTAATGGGCAAATGTGGGCCCTCAGATGAATTTCATGCTTCCCTTCATAAAATTAGAATTTTTGGTTTCAAAATTCTATCCCACATGCATTGGCATATTATATTCTTCATGGTATATAATACTAAGTGTTTCATACACTTAGCAATAAACATGAGAAAACGATTATGGAGCATAAGGGGTTCCACCCTTAGAAAATTGTTGAATAAATTAATAATTTTGGAATCTCGTCGTCATCCACCTCATGCATAATAATCATGATGAGTCATCCAATAAGATGTTTCCACATGTCATCACTCAGTAGGAAAATAATCTTCCAATAAGAATATTCCATTTGTCATTCAATAATATCACGTCATGTGTCTCTCTTTGTATGTTGCCACGTCTCCATTTATTAGTTTCCATTTGTCTTGATTTCACGCTGCCATGTGTAATGCTCTTATTGGTTCAAGGTAAATGTATGAAAATTAGGATAAATGGTTAATTGAAGAAGAAGATGAATCAGAAAGGAGGAGTAATGAGCAAAGCATGGCGGGTTCGTGGAGGTGAGAGGGTGAGATGAATGAATCCGCGAGTCCACAAACCCGACAAACTCATAAATATTCTAAGTGTTAAATTTGAATGAGAAGGGGGTAAGGGGAGAAATGTAGGATTCAAAGGTAGAGAGTGTAATATGTATACAATGGATTGGAAAGTGAGGCAATATGAGAAGGTGAGGGAATGTATGAGTCTTCCAACCCATGAATCTTCCATGGATGAAAAAATGACTAAGTAATGATACTTTTCGGATGGGCTCGTGAAAATGAGAAAACACAACAGTATGAGTTTGCAAGTCCACAAACCTGTGAGTTTGCAATACAAAGGTAGACTAAGTGTTGATAAATGGTTGGTTAGACTCGCATGCAATAGGAATGAAATACTTTGGAGCTCGACACCTGCGACAATGTTTATGGTCAAAATGTAGGTCAAGGAACTTGGGGTGCAAAGTGAAGGTCACAAAAAATGGAGGATGAGAGCTTGAACTCATGAACCCGTAAGCTAAAGAAATGGCTAAGTGTTAAAACAAACTTGTGAGATACGCAAGTGGGTGGAAATGAAGGCCCGCAAACCTGTGAACCCGCGAACCCGTGAACAATGAAATATGACTAAGTATGGAAAGAGAGATCTTGAGTGAAAATTCTAAGTATGGTAGCATTGTAATATAAAAGAGGAGAGGAGAACATGATACTTAGAAAGATTCTTCAAAATCGAACCTCTGGAAAATATCTTGAGTAACTTAGGCATACATAAATAGATTTATGATACAAAAAATGTGTGGCAAAACTAAGACTGAGGGCTGCAGAGTGAACTTATAAAAGTTAANTGATATCAAGGATTTTATGAATCCAAGAGAAGGAAAATATAGATGACCAAATTTTGGTCAACAACTGGCTCCAACTGCGGGACAATGCCCCCCGTGGCTTACTGAGAACACCAAAATATCAAGACCAGTTGCCTTCTTCATTGGGATATGGAGTCATCTTCAAAATGAACTCTTATAAATCTTCTTATTTCATGGAGTTATCTTCAGACTTCAATACAAAGGCTCCCTTATTATGCAAAACTGAACTAAAGAAACAAAATATATAAAGGGGCACCTTAGGTGTAGGAATATTTCCAATGGAGCCATTCAAGCATTGATCTGATTTATGGAATGAACTCCAAAATTCTGAGATATGTTGGGACTTGTACCAATGAGTCAGGGGCACTCTAAATATGTACTGGAGAAACATTATACCAAGTATGGTGAATATTTGATTGTGTTTTTTGGCCAACAAAGATATGGAACCATAATTCAAT
>JASDQU010104633.1:480648-506077 GCA_032191745.1 Picea mariana | reverse complement strand
GAAAGATAACTTTAACATTTATGAAAAAGGGGGAGAGATCTATCAGATGCAAAGGATTGAGGTATAGTTCCAGGGGGAGCATATTTATCAGATGCAGAGGACAGAGGCATGGTTCCAGGGGGAGCATATTTATCAGATGCAGAGGACAGAGGCATGGTTCCAGGGGGAGCATGAGTGATATGATTTCAGTGTTGCATCAGAGTGTTACCATTTTTGCATCAGAGTGTTGCCATCAATGCCAAAGGGGGATATTGTTGATTAAGGTTGGTTTTCATTGATGTCAACCCTTGAAGAAATCCCCGTAGCAAAAAGGTTTGGGTAATGGACCCAAGATTGTTTGATGTAAAGACGACTCATTATTTTTTTGTCATGGTTGATAAGAAGTAAATATGGATGAACTCCAAAGTGGTCCCCTTATGGTGAAAGCCCTCACAGGAAGATGATTTGCGAAGTGAGAGAACCCATGCTTAATTGCGGAATAATGAGATGAAGGATAGTGAATTTGTTAGTGAAACTATCCTATATGGATAGTGCTTGTCATGCCATTTCTGGTGGTATGTGGAACGTCACATAACTTCTCACGGTTAGATATTTATGACCATATGAAGTTGGAGAACCTCTCATGAGTCTTATAGAAGCCCCCAAGGGTCAAAGTGCTTTGAAAAAGAATTTATTTTAAATGAAGAAGCCCTAAAATAAGGAAAGTGTAATGCTAGATGAAGATATAAATAAGAGGCAAATCTCACTCATTAAGAACATGCTTGACATTTTGAATATCTATTTTATTGTGTAAAGCTTCTTGTAAATAATTGTGGATACATATAAAGTGATGAATGTCTGAGGTAGCACAAAGGGTTGACGGCGAAATTCTCAAATTCATAGAAAACCCCATTTTTTGATGCATACATTGAAGGGTATACGCGGGTTGTTTGTGTATAGGGTGCATATACATTGAAGGTATACACGGGTTGGCTGTGTATAAGGTGAGTATGTATGGGGGTTGACTGTGTATAGGATGAGTACATGTTGATAAAGCCATGAAACTTGAGAAGATGAAGGTGCAGAGGTTATATATTATGAGATCAAGCTCCCAGGAAGGTCTAGAGTGCTCAGATACATCAGATCCATCCATTGGTTCAAAAGGTATGTCTTTTTTCTATGAATAGTTGGATTTTGATGTATGCATGAGGAATGGCAATGGAGATTTGAGGATTCTCCCTAGAGAGACTAGTGGCTACATGGGATCTTCTGTATAAGTCAGATATACAAAAATACAATGTTGGTATATTTATTATTGATACTTCTTGTTGAGGCACATCTTGTATTTCTTGGCATATGGCTAAGAGATTTTATGGTACATGGTTGAGATCTTATATTTATTGATGTATTGAGAAATTGAATATGAGAAAGGGGTTGATGACTAAGATCATGTGAGGGATATTATACTTGTTCATGATTACACATACCTATATGGAACATGACTAGAGAGAGACATACTTGCCTTGAGTAGAGGTTATGTATGAGGATGCATGCACAAGGTACAGTTATAGTCTGGATACAGTGACAAGTTACAGATCTATGTGAAAGAAGTTACAAAGGGTCAAAAATTTTCAAGTGAAAGGAAACCCTAGTTTTAGAAGGCATACATGAGCTACATAATAAATAAGGCATGTACATACGTAGGCTTCATCACTACATGTCATGTATCTGTTGTATTTTTGTAGATACATGTTTGGTTCAGGTACGGTTTGATTACAGGGCAACTGTACAGATTGGATACAGGGCAGTGGTACAGGTTTATACAGTTGTACAACAGTATATCTCATAGTGACAGGTTGACAATGGTTCCATCATTCTACTTTTACTTCAGGGTTGTTGGACAGGGCAAGGATAGGTGGTTGTAGCCACCTTTCGGTTGTAGTTGGAGAACATAGGGGGTTGTAGCCTCCTTCTGGTTGTAGCCAGAGAATTGGGGAGTTGGAGCTTCCCTCAGGCTGTATCTTGAGAAACCAGGGGGTTGGAGCCTCCTTCCAGTTGCAGCTAAAAAACAAAGGAAGTTGGTGCTTCCAATGAATGTGATTCTTCAATACATATAAGAAAAATCATTATGTGGTTTTCTCACGATTTGGTTTTCCACATAAAACACTGGTGTACTGTGTATGTGTGTGATTGTTTATTTCTTATTGCTCATTATTGGATAATAATTCTACATTGATATAATATTTGAAGAAAAAGGATTATAATTACACTATTACTGATTCACCCCCCCCTCTCAATAATCCAACAATATTGGCAATGTTACCTTCTTCAAATGTGTTAGGGGTGGGTATTGGATTCTTGAACCAATCGACACGCAAAAAAGGGGTGAAATATTTAGCTTCGATGGTACAGAATGGGGTGTCTGTTGATGGTTGAAAGGAATTTTGTTCTAAAAACATGGCTCGATGATGAAAATAATCCCATGGGTAATCAGGTGCACATAGGAATTCTAAAATGTCTTCATTAGACTAAAAGTCAAGAGAGTAAAAAGAGTCTGTAACAGGGGAAAGTTGTGTGTCACTATTCAAGGGGGCTGTCAGTGACGATTGAACAACGTTATTTGTCCCTAAGGTAGACGTGCCTATGGGAGGGGAATAGGAATTGTCGGTAGACGTCATGAACCAAATATCCATATATAAACTAGATGTATTGTGGTATGGAGGAGGGGGAATATCGTAAACTATTGTTATAGGCGAGTTTGGGGGATTTGGGGGGAAGTCCTCGCGTCATGGTGGAATGGAAAGAGGGGTCAACATATGGGGTTTTATCCTTGAGGGTTGTATGCCATGACTACTTGGATGGTGATTGTTCACATCCAGGTTCATCGGGGTTGGTATGGTTGGTGTGATGGGTGTGATGGAAGCCCTCCAGTGTGTTCATCCCTCAATGATGAGTTGACAATGGTATGTGTAATGGTCCATATAGTGGCACAATGCACAATGGAATCGCATGCGCTTTTTTACTGAAGTATAAATATAGTAAATGTCAGTAATGGGTGATACAAAGAAAGGTGTGGGTAATGTGGTTCGACGTACCATTTCTAGAGTGTCCCAAAACTGAGGGAGGGTTAGGAAATGGTGTGTGTAATGGCCAAAATGAGAACAAATGGTGCAAGCATGCTCGGTTATCAAACTGGGAGGTTTGGACGAAGAAGGTTATGAGGAGGCTAGTAGGGATACTGGTGTAGGTAGTAGTGGTGTACTCATGGCGTTTGGAATGAGATTTTGTAACTCAGGTAAAGTGGGGAAGATATTGGTAGGGTGTCCAATGGTGTTGCACAATGCGCATGGAGGTGGTATGCAGTGTGGAGAAGGGAGAGAAGGTTCCTTATTTTTACTTTTTCCTTGTTGGTTGGTGGAAGTGCCCCCTATTCTAGAGGTAGGGTCTCATGTAGTGGTAATATTTCCTCCAAATGGGTGACTGGTTGGATGAGTGGTTGGATGAGATATTGATCGCGATAATGGGATAACAGTTTCTGGTGGAGGAGATAAACTGAGTACCATAGCCGATGGTTTGAGATACCATATAGGGATGGCTATGACCATATTAGGTAAAGTGAGGGTATCAACAACTTGGTATGCTATTACTCCTTCGGGGGGTAAAAGAAAGGAATTTGGATGATGGCCTATGGGACCGTCTGCAAAAAGGGGATTTGACCCATAGGTGGAGGTTCTTCGATGTTCCATCCTAAGGAGTCTCTATGGGGAGTGCATCAGGAAGTATCGGGGTGGGTTGGGAAGGAGTGGTGGAGGAGTCTGGTGAGTTCTTGATGGAAGGGGGGTCTTGTATCTCAAATCCATCGGACATGATCATGCACATAGTGGAAGTGGTGGGGTGTGGGAATCCTTGGTATGTACCAATCAAATATGGATCCTGAAATATCCCTAGTCCGACATCAATAATTGGGACTAGGTTGGCACTTGAGCAGATCAGTGGAAGGATGTTATCAATGTGCCCTAATGGGTTAGTTTCATGGTGGGTCAATTTATCAATGGTGACAATTTTACCATTATGAGGGAAGAGCATGGTACGAATGACCGATCAAGCTACATCTTGCATGACATACATGTAGCTTCATCCTAATAGGATATTATAATCCAATTGGGAATCAATGACTTCTATGTTGATGAGAATTGTTTTCACCCCCAGCTCGATCGAAATGTTTTTATATAGGCCTTTTGGTTGGATGGTAGACCATCATAAGATCGAAGCGTGATTGTGGAGGGGATCAACTCAAGTGAACCAAGTTTCTTCCAAACTGATTTGGACATGATGCACGTGGATGCTCCTTCATCTATGATGTAGTGATGGACCATGATATTCCATATTTTGATAGGAATATGGAATGTGACTAATGATGGAAGTCACGAGTCTACTCTTCCAAGTCAAATGTGATTAGACAAGTCTCTGCAGGATCTACTGCTCCTAGTTGTGAAAGTAATGTATTTCGTTAGGAAGGGCATGTTTGAATGACTTCCATAACTAACATAGTAGTAGGTGATTGAGTGATATCATAAATAAGACTATAGATATGTGTGGCCCTAGCATGAGGGTTATGCACATTCCTACGCAAGGGTGTGTGAGGTATGTAGTCGATGGCTTGAGTGTTAGGACGAGGGATCATAAATGGTTGTCCAGTTGGTGGTTGGGGAGCATCTATAGTGTTGGTTAATGGATTAGGGGATGTACCGTATTGGAAACTGTGAGTTTGTAAGAGGATTTCCTCTTCAGTAGTGATGAGGATACTATGGGCAATGGTGTTCCCTGGATGGGTTTGTTTAGGTAGAGGAAATTTCCCTGATCGGTGTGGGCGTTGGATCCCCTCTAGTTGAGTATTAATGATTCCTTGATGTGGGATAAGGTTTTATATTACCTTTGGTGGTGGTGGTGGTATATAAGTGGGAATTACTTGAGGTTTAACTTAAGGGTTGGGAGCCTTTTGAGGACTCATGGTATCTTTCACCCATTTGTAATCGACAATTTGAGGGAAATGGTGAGTGTAATGGCCATATTCACCACATAATGCACAAGGGTAATTGGTTCGAACGTTGTTATTTGTCCCTTGTCAAGGTTAACCATTATTATTCCCCCCCTTGAGTTTTTTGGTTGGGTTGTCAGTGGTTTCCCCTAGCTTAGGGGTTTTTTTGAGGGGGATTCCCACCTTGTCCCTGGTTCCTATTCTTTCCTTTCTTACGGTTACTTCTGGGTTGGTGAGGTGGATTTTCCATATTCAACTATTCAAAAGCTTGGACCTGTTGAAGAGGGGAAGGTTGGATGAAATTGACCCCCACCTGGTGTTTTCTATGTGGGGTTGCGACCGGTCGGGACATACTTGGGAAGGGATAGTATGGGTTACTTTGTGGGGGTCCATATGGGTTGTAAGAAGTGGAGGTGGATCCATTATTACTAGGTGGATAACATCTTGTTGGTGGAGGAATTGGTTCCAGGACAGGGATTATTTTGGGGAGGGATGTGGGTAGTGGGGTACCTATGGGGGGAAGAGGAGGTGCCATGAGTGGTGGTGGGGGGGGGAGGAGGGTAATATGAAGCTCCCCCATATGGATGGAAGTATGGGTTGGTCCAATATGTGGATATTGATTTTGTGTTTGGTTGAGTATGATTCATGGAGCCGATCAACCCATTAGCAGCATGCGATGTTCCAAGTTTTTCTTGACCAAAATGAAAAGGATGAGGACCATGTGGAAGGACAATGTATAGGTACCTTGATTGGGAGTAAATGAGGTCAAATTGTTATGCCTTGGTGATATATTCATCTTTAGTTTGGGGGAGGGATGTGACCACATCTTTAGTAAGGGTAGGAATGAGCGATCAGAGGAACCAATCTAGCCTTTTTTGTGGGGTGGTGTCCACTTTACAATGGTTACGACATCTATGCCACTCGTGAATATGGTCCAAAATGTGAGTAGCGGTGTTTTGTTTTCATTCTAACAGGATTTCAGACCCAATATCGTGTCAGATGGGAAGTTGAAAAAATGACAGGAATGCTTTGGCTAATGATTCAAATGTTGAGTGGACTCCAAACTTCTCATCCACATACCATTTGGTTGTTGTGCCAGTGAGGTTTCTATGAAATAATCGTAGATGAATGGAATATTCCATTGTGTAATTGGAAGAACACCATAAGTGGAAAGACATTACATGGTTGGCAGGGTCCTCTCCGGATTTCCCTTCAAACTTAGGGATGTCTGAAGGTAGTTTTGTGGGCATATTAAGCCAGGTGGGGTCGTGTAATATGGGATCATTTGTCAGTTTATTTAGATCAAGGATATTGATTGAAGATAAAAATCACATGATAGGAGTGGGTCCTTCCATGTTATGGAAGGGAGTGCTTCCTTGGGATCTTGTACTTTGTGAAAAAATTTAGGCTCTGCCTCCTTGTGGTGGAGGGTTTGTTTGGGAGTTTCTCATGATATTGGTTCGAATAAAATTGGCTCCTAGTAATCCTAAGCCTAATACCATGGAACTAACTGGTGTATGTGATGGTACTGCTGGTATCTCAACAAAATTAGGAACACCGCCCAAAATTGGGGATAAATTTCTCAAGCGTCTAGAACGGCGAGGATATTGTGGTTCCCCTATGATTCCATCCTAGAAGTGGGTGTGTGTAAATGGTGGTGAGGAATGATAGGAAAATCTAATTTCAAATTAATTTAAACAATGTATTCATAGATTTTCATGTACTTTAAGTGGTGAAAATCATGCATCAATACAATGTGAAAAGTGGTTTGATATTTTGATAACTCCTCATGGGGGAAATAATAAATCAATTAAAAAGTGCTTGTGTCCTATCCGACATAACATCCTTTCTATCAAATAACATTGAACCTCCAAAAAATATATTGACAATGGGGCCAGAACCCACTTAAGGAGAAACTAGTGAAGGGACAAACAATCAGTTATAATGAGGGATGAAGGGGGCATATCCCGGAAGCACTGGCGATATTTCCCAACAACCATTCAAAATATGAATGAGGTTTGATTGCATCCCACAACCACCACCTTGGGTAGATAAATCCTAAGTTTTGGCTACTAAGCTACCTCCATCAAGAACAACATTTATATTTTCATCCTCAGAAATCGGTCATAGGATGGATGCTTTCCAACGGTTGCGTGACCCAAGAAGGCACGCATAAAACAACTGGACCTCGACCTTCAACCCTTCATGGGTGTCTCCCTGCCTTATGGTATATGAATGCTTGAGTGGGAGGACTTTGGCACCATAGTTAACAACTTTATAAGGTTCAAATGAGAAATGATGATGGGGAGTTATTTGGACACCTATCCTCAAAATCGTAACTTAGACTACCAAATTCTTTTGTGTTCCTCTTGTGGAGGTTAGAAAGTGGGTTTATTGTGGTTGTTTTTAGAATGTGAAAGAGGGTTGTGAAGTTGGGGTCATGGACCAACTTTGTTCTTTATGAGTGTTTTCACAAAGACCCTTTTCTAAACAAATGAAGCCCATAAGAGATTCAAGTATCTAGCAAAAGGGTTTTTGAATGAGTGAAAGTGTGTGAAAGGAATGGTGACGGTGAAACAAGTTTTTAATAAGTTAAATTCAATATTTTAGCATGGCAGAGATTGTGTGGTCCTTTACTTATCTTGTTTAGATAACTTACTAAATTTGTTTGAAAATGACCCTTGCAAACTAAAGGAAATCCTAAGATGTCATGGCGAATGTGATAATCCTTACTTGGACCCTTTATCTTCCTAAGGTGTTTTATAATCTAGAAAAATTGAAACTGGTCCTAGATTGTGAGCATGTGGGCATGTGTGGGCCCTTACAACTTCTTTAAAATCCTTAGGTGACTTACTCTAAAATTTTTGAAAACTATCCTAGAATTGCATGCATGTGGGCATATGGGCCATTTCAACTCTTTTAAGATTTAATTTTCAACCAGTAAGTTGAGAGGATTGGCCTCTTTTTGAAAGTGATTTGATTTACCAAGGGAGATGGAGACTTATCTGAGCAACCTCTTTTTCTTATTTTCCACATCACACTAAGGGTTTTTTGACTTTTGAATCTGTCAGGACCGAAATGAAAACCTCATGAGGAAATTAGTCCCCCTTTATTTTTAGAGAGGTGGTTCTCCTCTTTGGCTAAAAGATATATCTTTGAATATATTGGATTAGGGAGAGTGCTAGGTAGCAAACCCCAAATATTTATTGCTTGTATTTATTTGAAAATTGTTCTTCAATAACCCAATATGATCTTTATGTGTAGCAAAAGTCTTTTTACAATAAGAAAATATTGAAGGAGGGATTCAACATCAGAATTAAATTGTGATCAACATCACTCACAATCTTTTTAATAGTATATAAACACATCCATATCTTCTTCATGAGAAACGGGTGAAAATGATTTGATCATCTCAAATAATTTTAATAGAGTACCGCAACTAGTAATAAAAGAGAAATTGATATGTCAACCTCAAATATCTCATACTTAAAACTCAAAGTTACAACATACAGTCAAGATCAACCCTGAAGAAATTCTTTGTGGAGTTTATTCATGAGAAATGTTATTCATTATCAAATATTTTACAGCCATGTATGTGGCTGCAAATACTCCATGATCATATAAGAAAATTCTGTAGAATAATAGAAGAAAAACACTCAAAAAATTATCGTTGTGCCCAGCTCTGAGATTCAAGCATAAAGCTATGAGAATTGGTGTAGAAGAATAGAAAGAATGGAGAAGATGGAGATTTATTTATTTTGATCAGAAGATTGGTTTTGTATACATGGTTGTACCTTATTCTTGATATGATCTTCCACCCTTCCCCTCTTACAATATTGATTATTTGAACCCTTGATGAAGCCTATCTTCTCTTTTTAAGAAGAGATTTTCTAACTACTTGAGTAGTTAGGGTTTTCTTCCTCTCTTGAAATTCCCGTACAAGTTTATTCTTGAAACATTCCATTTAATTATTGACTCATTAATACTTCATTAATGAAATTATATCATCAATATATACATTTATAAAATGGGCCCCTTTCCCTTTTTAATAAATTTTTTTAAATAAACTTTTATTTTCACAATTTAATTAATTTCCCATTTAACATAGGAGGATTGTGTTTTAATTTTCTGGGAATTATAATCAAATTTTTAGCCATGTAAATACCTCCTTATGTTATCTTCATCTTATTATCTTTACAACAATATAAATTTTTCACAAATCCGTTGCCCAGATCTCAAGATATGAGGTCATGAAGTTGAGTTGTCACGCAGGCCCATTAAAAATGTAGTTGAATGATATTTTAATTTATGAGAAATATGTATCCACTTTCAGCACTTGAAACCTATACCACCATATTTAAAATCTAAATACCATTCCAACGGTATAAATTTTTCACGATTCCGACATTTGGAGCTCAGGTTATGGCCTCTACAAGATCGTGACTCACCCACCGTCGATCAAAACTAATGGGCAAATGTGGGCCCTCAGATGAATTTCGTGCTTCCCTTCATAAAATTAGAATTTTTGGTTTCAAAATTCTATCCCACATGCATTGGCATATTATATTCTTCATGGTATATAATACTAAGTGTTTCATACACTTAGCAATAAACATGAGAAAATGATTATGGAGCATAAGGGGTTCCACCCTTAGAAAATTGTTGAATAAATTAATAATTTTGGAATCTCATCGTCATCCACCTCATGCCTAATAATCATGATGAGTCATCCAATAAGATGTTTCCACATGTCATCACTCGGTAGGACAATAATATTCCAATAAGAATATTCCATTTGTCATTCAATAATATCATGTCATGTGTCTCTCTTTGTATGTTGCCACGTCTCCATTTATTAGTTTCCATTTGTCTTGATTTCACGCTGCCATGTGTAATGCTCTTATTGGTTCAAGGTAAATGTATGAAAATTAGGATAAATGGTTAATTGAAGAAGAAGATGAATGAGAAAGGAGGAATAACGAGCAAAGCATGGCGGGTTCACGGAGGTGAGAGGGTGAGATGAATGAATCCACGACTCCGTGAACCCGAAAAACTCATAAATATTCTAAGTGTTAAATTTGAATGAGAAGGGGGTAAGGGGAGAAATGTAGGATTCAAAGGTAGAGAGTGTAATATGTATACAATGGATTGGAAAGTGAGGCAATATGAGAAGGTGATGGAATGTATGAGTCTTCCAACCCATGAATCTTCCATGGATGAAAAAATGACTAAGTAATGATACTTCTTGGATGGGCTCGTGAAAATGAGAAAACACAACAGTATGAGTCTGCAAGTCCACAAACCTGTGAGTTTGCAATACAAAGGTAGACTAAGTGTTGATAAATGGTTGGTCAGACTCGCATGCAATAGGAATGAAATACTTTGGAGCTCGACACCTACGACAATGTTTATGGTCAAAATGTAAGTCAAGGAACTTGGGGTGCAAAGTGAAGGTCACAAAAAATGGAGGATGAGAGCTTGAACTCGTGAACCCGTAAGCTAAAAGAAATGGCTAAGTGTTAAAAAAAACTTGTGAGATATGCAAGTGGGTGGAAATGAAGGCCCGCGAACCCGTGAACAATGAAATATGACTAAGTATGAAAAGAGAGATCTTGAGTGAAAATTCTAAGTATGGTAGCATTGTAATATAGAAGATGAGAGGAGAACATGATACTTAGAAAGATTCTTCAAAATCGAACCTCTGGAAAATATCTTGAGTAACTGAGTCATACATAAATAGATTTATGATACAAAAAATGTGTGGAAAAACTGAGACTGAGGGCTGCAGAGTGAACTTATAAAAGTTAAAAAAAAAGGTCTTCTTTTGATATCAAGGATTTTATGAATCCAAGAGAAGGAAAATATAGATGACCAAATTTTGGTCAACAAATGGCTCCAACTGCGGGACAATGCCCCCCGTGGCTTACTGAGAACATCAAAATATCAAGACCAGTTGCCTTCTGCATTGGGATATGGAGTCATCTTCAAAATGAACTCTTATAATTCTTTTTATTTCATGGAGTTATCTTCAGACTTCAATACAAAGGCTTCCTTATTATGCAAAACTGAACTAAAGAAACAAAATATATAAAGGGGCACCTTAGGTGTAGGAATATTTCCAATGGAGCCATTCAAGCATTGATCTGATTTATGGAATGAACTCCAAAATTATGAGATATGTTGGGACTTGTACCAATGAGTCAGGGGCACTCTAAATATGTACTGGAGAAACATTATACCAAGTATGGTGAATATTTGATTGTGTTGTTTGGCCAACAAATATTTGGAACCATAATTCAATAAAATCAATTCTTGGCTGAGGATTTTTCGACATAAGAATGCATTCATCCTTTTCTTTATTTACAACCACTTCCAAGGTTCTTGATTCATCAAAATATATTGAAAATATTCTTCTTTCTTGTAAAGGTGATATTGTTCATCATTCTTCTCAAGATTCATTTCTTCCATCAATTCTTCTTCCTGCAAGTTCTCTTGTGATGTTTCATCATCTATTACAAGGTTGGAATCTTATTGTGTATTTGGTGGAGGCTCCTCATTTTCATTTTCAAAGTTGTTGCTCTAAATGTATTCATATGGAGTATATAGGAGACTGAAATTTTCTTCTTGTAATTTGGAATTTTCATCTTCGTTTTCAGCAACATGACTTGACTTAAAAATTCCATCCACTCTTTTATTAGATTCTTCTTTAAAATTGGTGACTTCATTATCTTGCTTCCATATGGGAGAGGATGGGTGGGAAGCAACATTTAAAACATCAACAAAAACATATGAATGCACCTTTGGGATTAAGTTTTTTGCAAATGAATCTTCTAACACATCCCAACTAGTAATGGAGTTAGGCATTAATGACCTATACCATTCAAGCGAATCCTCTCATGGAGTTTGTAAGAAAAAAATACGTGTAACATTGTATTCAGTGAGGTTGAAATCATAACATGTACCTATAAAATTAATCAAGTGTTGCTTTGCATCTTCTGAAGCATCCCCAAAGATGTAGAAAGAATTCAATAGGAATATTGGGCATTTGAAAGTCTATTCCTGATATATTTAAAGGGGTATTGTTGGGCCCGAGATATGATCATTTTCATGACGTTATTATACATTTTTTGCCATATGTACATATGCATTTTTTCATCTTTCAAAGGAGATTTTTGAAGAATTTTATGATAAAATGGTATAATCGACATGAGGTATGTATACTTCATGTTTTGTGATTCAATCAAGTTTAATTTATCATAATTTATGGTTTTCAAGAGTTATTCATGTTTTTCTGCTATTACAGGGAAAAACGCACCAGGTTTCTTTGTCTGACACTCGTTCTGGCACTTGATCCAACACTCATTCTGGTACTTGATCCAGCACTCGTTCCGACACCCAACATTGCACAAAAACGCAAGGCAAGTTGGTAGTTATGGTATTGGTGGCTAGTGGTGGACAAATAGAGCACATGGGTTTTGTTTTTCATTGCCCCCTCCAGCTACTAAGCTCCAGACAACTCATTTTCAGCTATCCAAAGAAGGCGATTATTGGCTTACTCCGTTTTGACAGTTAGAGCATCATTTATTGTAATTTGCCAAATTTAGAGGTGGTTCGACCCTCCTATGGTCAACCACTTGGTTTGTAAATGTTATAAATACCATTGAGGTGGTCAGATGATTGTTAAGTAGAAGAACCAAGTAGCATAAGAATTAGAATTGCCAGAAAAATGATTTTTCTCTGTTTGAGTTTTTACATTGCCAGAATTATGCCAGAACTGTGTTTTTGGATTCTTATGGTGAATTCGGCCTGCTAAGCTCGTGGTGTACTTTTAGAGAGTGACCACGACTTTCTGGGGGGGGGAATCAATAGTCTGGTAACTCTCTTCATGTTTATTTATGCATTTCTTAATTTAATTGCTCTCTTTTAATTTTCTGTACATGCATGTTTTTATTATGCTAACTAGTTTGTTGTAGCTTAATTGTTTTAATTGTTTTGTAGGTTAGATGTTGATACAAATTAGCATGTGTTGATTTTATAGCTTAGAAGAGGTTTTGCAAGACTCCATACTAACCCCAAGTCTTTATATTAACCTCATGTGCATGTAGATGTTAAACTATGCTTCGAGTTATGGTTTTGTAATCAAGCAAAAAAAAGTTTTTATTAGATTAGAACAGAGTTTGTTTATTTGGGTTTTCTTTGACAAGGATTGATGGATAGATAGAATTAATTCCAGTTTTTTATTACAAGCTTGCTAATTTCAATTTCATATAGATCCGATTTAATTAGTTGTTGGTTAATGTAGTTGTTAGTTTGCTTTTCAATATCATAGTTTAATTTTTGTTTTCAAGCACTTTCTTATTGTAGTTTGAACTTTGAATTATTAGAGTAGACATAGCATAGTTTTCTTTTACGCAATTTCCTTTCATAGATTAAAAATGCAATTAAATTTATTAGTTAAATAATGATGATCTCGTTATGTTGTTGATGGTTTAATATGCAGGGTATTTAACATTATTTTTTTCATGGATAAGTTTTCATTGGATTGTTTAATCCACACCTTCCATTTTGCTATTGATATTAGTGTTGAGTTTATACCATTAGAACTGTCCTTTGTTGTCAAGTGTCATCGAGATATCATCCATCACCATCGAAGGCATTCACACAACCACCATCATTACATTTGAGTGTTTCATAGATTAAAGATAGTTTCTTGCTTTCATAGATTAGAAGAGATAGTTTCTTGTTTTCATAAGTTTAGTTGTTAGTCTTTCTTGCTTTCAATAGACTAGATTCCCTTCATGCATTGCATTGAGCATTTAAATTTCCTTTCACGCGAGATAAATAGTTTTGCATTAGGCATTTAGTTCACTTGCGTCTTAGGATAGGTAGTTGTTCAATGAGAAGTATTTTCTTACTTGTCCCTTTGCTTTAGTAGGATAGATATTTGCCTTTGCTTACTTGTCTTTTGCTTTAGTAGCTTAGTTAGGTGTTTTTTCTTGCTTGACTATTTTATTTAATAGGTTAGATAGGTGTTTTTGCTTACTTGCTTATTTAATTGCTTTCATAGGGTAGTTGCTCATTGAATGTAGGTTGGAAAGTTAAAAGTAGTTTTCTTTCATCATTTGCTTAGTATGCTTAGTAGTTTACCTTTGCTTATTGTCATGAACTAGTTTTCTTTACATAGAGTTTTCATTCTCTTTCTTAGGAACTATCCATCAGTCCTTGGCCCATAAGTACTTAGGTTACCTAGTTTCAAGTTGCTTAGTAGGGTTTTCTCATTAGATAGGTTTTCTTGAATAGATTAGTCTTATATAGATGCTTTCGTTAGTTAGATTATACTCCTACCAGCCTTTTACGTTTGGCATATATTTTGCTAAAAATCTAAGTTTACTTACCCCAGGTTGACAATTTAATTTAGGGTAGTTTAGTTTATTTTTTAGTACATATAAATCACCTAACATTTTGGCGTCGTTGTCGGGGAGTTGTCTTAAGGTAAGAAGTAATTAGGAATTAGATCATCCTTAAACTTTATCATTAGTTTAGTGGCAGGGGAACTTTAAGAAGAAAGGTAAGAGCCTGCACATCTGTTATAGCAGGTTCCCCCAAACCCAATAGTAGTTTTTCTTTTTGTTTGTTTTCATGAATAGACCTAGGAATCAAATGGTAGTTTTTGTTTTTTTTGTTTTTTCTTTCTTTCATGAATAGGCATAGAGACCCACAGGGTAGATACATTAAATCAAAATATAACCTTTCAACCAAGGTTCCTTCCGATCTCTTTGGGGGAAGGAACGTTCTTCTTATAAAATCCACAGACCGATACCGAAAAACAAGAGCTAGCTCAACCCAAAGAGATAAAATAGTCTCTAACACAGGGAGCACTATAGAACAAAAAATTGAAGCATCAATCATACTAGGATAGAAGGAAAGACCACTCGAGTCTTCCACAAAACCAAACAATACAACCTTTGCTTTTACACCACCACCAGGGGACTCTAATTTTAAGGATATCATAGACCTTGAACAGATGAATCTTTTTTTTGGTAGCTCAGCCAATGTAATTATCTCTTAAATAAACACAGAAACTTTGGCACCGATAATCTCAACTGGCTCGAGTAGAGTCCCAGACATCCAATCAGTAGGAAGACCTTTTCATCAAAGATAAAATTTGTTCTCTTCAAAGATAAAACCACTTAGGTACTCTCTTTTTGGAAACCAAGACAATATGGGTGATCAGGAGGACCANAAACTCTAAGTTTACTTACCCCGGGTTGACAATTTAATTTAGGGTAGTTTAGTTTATTTTTTAGTACATATAAATCACCTAACATTTTGGCGTCGTTGTCGGGGAGTTGTCTTAAGGTAAGAAGTAATTAGGAATTAGATCATCCTTAAACCTTATCATTAGTTTGGTGGTGGGGGAACTTTAAGAAGAAAGGTAAGAACCTGCGCATCTGTTATAGCAGGTTCCCCCAAACCCAATAGTAGTTTTTCTTTTTGTTTGTTTTCATGAATAGACCTAGGAATCAAATAGTATCTTTCTTTTTTTTTGTTTTTTCTTTCTTTCATGAATAGGCCTAGAGACCCACAGGGTAGATACATTAAATCAAAATCTAACCTTTCAACCAAGGTTCCTTTCGATCTCGTTGGGGGAAGGAACGTTCTTCTTATAAAATCCACAGACCGATACCGAAAAACAGGAGCTAGCTCAACCCAAAGAGATAAAATAGTCTCTAACACAGGGAGCACTATAGAACAAGAAATTGAAGCATCAATCATACTAGGATAGAAGGAAAGACCACTCGAGTCTTCCACAAAACCAAACAATACAACCTTTTCTTTTACACCGCCACCAGAGGACTCTAATTTTAAGGATATCATAGACCTTGAATAGGTGAATCTTTTGTTTGGTATCTCAGCCAATGTAATTATCTCTCAAATTGACACAGAAACTTTGGCACCGATAATCTCAACTGGCTCGAGTAGAGTCCCAGACATCCAATCAGTAGGAAGACCTTTTCATCAAAGAGAAAATTTGTTCTCTTCAAAGATAAAGCCACTTAGGTACTCTCTTTTTGGAAACCAAGACAATATGGGTGATCAGGAGGACCATAACAATGTAAGACATGGAGAGGAAGAAGAAACTGGAAACCAAACTGAAACTACCTTCTGATTTCCAATTTTAGACACCACTCTGAATGTCAACATGAAGAATATTCATCTCTCAACACTGCCTACCTTTTATGGTAAAAACAATGAAGATACATACACCTTCCTATTTGAATTTGACATCTTGTGTAGGAGCTACAACTATGTACAAGATGCCCAGAAATTAAAACTCTTTCCTGCCACCCTCAAAGACTCTGCATTAAGATGATTCATGGGATTGGGAGAATCCATCATTAGGTCTTGGGAATCCATGAAAGACATATTTCTTAAGAAGTACCAAGACTACTGCAAGACCAAAGAGTCTCGTAATGACATCTTTAAAGTCCAACAATTAGAAGATGAGACCCTTGAAGACTATATGGAAATATTTGGTTATATATCCCAGAATTCAAAATACCATGACCTCCCAGAGGATGCGGTTAGGGATCTTTTCCTTAAGGGAATATCAGAGGAATATTTAGATATGCTTAACCTGATGGAATCAGGTGATATTTCTCATAAACCNGACATCTTGTGTAGGAGATACAACTATGTACAAGATGCCCAGAAATTAAAACTCTTTCCTTCCACCCTCAAAGACTCTGCATTAAGATGATTCATGGGATTGGGAGAATCCATCATTAGGTCTTGGGAATCCATGAAAGACATATTTCTTAAGAAGTACCAAGACTACTGCAAGACCAAAGAGTCTCATAATGACATCTTTAAAGTCCAACAATTAGAAGACGAGACCCTTGAAGACTATATGGAAATATTTGGTTATATATACCAGAATTCAAAATACCATGACCTCCCAGAGGATGCGGTTAGGGATCTTTTCCTTAAGGGAATTTCAGAGGAATATTTAGATATGCTTAACCTGATGGAATCAGGTGATATTTCTCATAAACCATTTGCTGAAATATGTGAAATGTGTAAAAACTACTCAGGAAGTAGAGCCAAAACAAGAAAGAATGTTTGGGACCCTTACAATAGAAGCTTAAAACCAGTTAGTTCAGGTGGTATCACAAGAGCAAAGATAGGGAACCTTTTAGAAAACTTTAAGAATAATATCTTAAGAACAATAGGTTCCCAGTTGGATACCATTAAACTCAAAAGGAAACAAGAGGAGGAAAATGTAGCAATGAGCATATATTGCCCAAGATGCAAGAGGAAGCATTCATCAAGGGAGTGCCCACTAGATAACATTTCAGTTTGTGGCTTCTGTACAGAAGACCATGTGACTGAAAAATGTCCATCATTGCCCAATTTATTAGGCATCTATAGGAGTGGAGACCTTGGGGAGGCTTCTTATGCACCTATGAGGCCATGGAAGTCTAGGAATCAACCCACATACCTAGATCTATAGTCTCAAGTTCCACCCTATTATCAACAACAATAATGGAACTCACCAGGTTGGAAAAACTGGTCTACTCAGTACCAACATCCTTGGATTCAAGGATGGAGGGGAGGAAAAGAAACAAGGAAACCCTCAAGCTCCACCTATCCCTATGTACAACCATTCTTATCCTTAGTTCTAATCGAACACTACGCAACTTTTGCCAGGTTTTGTTCCACCGCCTTTACCTCGTATCCCACAACAACAATCGCTACAATTTCAAAATGCAAGCTCCCTGAAACTGACACTATTAACAACACAACCAGTGCCGAATCCTAATAATAAGCCCCCTCAACCTATTAACAATGTTGAGATGTAGGCCTTCCCGACATATGTCATTACTCTTGTTCCATTACAGGAAATTCAATTAAGATCGGGAAAAGTTCTAGATAGGCAGAGACCTTAAGTAGTCATCCAAGAATAATAATAAGAATAAACCACCCAACAACCCATGGATGACACTAGGTGGGAAGATGTTATTATCTCGAAGAATCAAGAACCCAAGCTTCCCCAAAATGAACCTTCACAAATTACGAAGGTCCCCCTTTATCCAGACCAATTGGTAATCAAGAAACCTACCACCTGAACGGAATTTGACATTTTGAATGAATTGAAAAATATTTCTGTCAAGATTCCTCTTCTTCAATCCATTAAAGACATTCCAATCTATAGTAAGTTAGTCAAATAATTGTGTATTAAGAAGCCAGGTAGGAAGCAAAAGGACCCCCCTACAGTACATTTGGTAGGAGGACTCTCTGAGTACATATCAGAGCAGCCAAAGCTAGCAAAGTATGGGAATCCAGGAAACCCCGTAGTGACCATAACCATTAAGGAGGTCTCCATCGGAAACACTCTCATAGACCTAGGGGAAACCATCAATGTTATGACCGCTACTACCTTGGAACAATTGTAGTTACAACATCTTCTTAGGCCTACCCCAACCATTTTGGAATTAACAAATAAGACTAGAGTTATACCTGAAGGGATTTTAGATGATGTCATGGTTACTTTAGCCTCATGGGAGTACTCCATAGATTTTATTTTCATTCATTCAAAGGATCATGCCTGAGGCCATACCGTTATTTTGGGAAGACCTTGGCTAGCCATAAACAATGCATTTATTGGGCTGTAGAGAAGGAGAAATGACCATCTCGAATGGTCTCTCTATCCAGAATCTCACCATTTACCCTCCAAATCAACCTATTATGGATAATCTATGGTGGTTTGAATGTCCATATGAGAATGAAGACTAGGAAGAACCCGTATTGCCTAGTGACCATGCAATGACACTTCAGGAGCATACACTAGAAAATGTGCTAAACCAATTCATTTATGTTATTACATGTGTGGATTTTCCACAGTCTTTTCCCCAATTTGAGTACATGTTTGGGGAAAAATTTCAAGAACACTTAGATCCATCCATTTTTTCTTTGACATCTTTTATTTTTGAAATAGATGAGTCTTCCATGTCTTATACTATGCCCTATGAGATTAGTCCAGGGAAATTTTTACATATAAACTTCGGGCTAGATACAAACCAACAGAAATGGTTAGTAGATATCCTTAAAGAACAATCAGGAGCATTTTCCTAGGAATACACTGACATGAAGGGTATACATCCTGACACATGCATCCACCATATATACACCCAGGGGGAAGTGACACTTGTTAGGCAACCCCAAAGAAGGATGAACCCAACACTCAAAGACATAGTCAAGGAGAAAATCCAAAAGTTGTTAAATGTCAGATTTATCTATCCCATCTCTGTCAGTAAGTGGGTATCCCCGCTTGTAGTAGTTTCAAATAAAGTGACCGGGAAATAGAGAACTTGTGTTGATTTCCAGGAACTCAACAAGGCCACTCCGAAAGACTACTTTCCTCTTCCTTTCATTGACCAAGTTCTAGATACCTTGTCCAGAAAGAAGTATTTCTCCTTTCTAGATGGGTACAGCGGGTACAATAAGATTCTTATAGCACCCAAAAACTAGGACAATACTACATTTACTTGTCCTTGGGGCACCTATGCCTATAGGGTTTTACCATTTGGATTGTGTAATGGTCCTGCCACATTTCAATGAGAAGTATTAGGGATATTTTTCAATCTTATTCATGATTGTGTAGAGGTCTACATGGATGAATTCACATTTTATGGAAACACTTACCAGTAAGCCTTAGACAACTTAGAAAAATTCCTCATTAGATGCCAAAAAATGAACCTATCCCTGAGTCATGAAAAATGAAAAATGTTGCTAACTGAAGGAGTGGTTCTAGGACATCATGTTTCATCTGAAGAAATAAAAGTCGATCCTGCAAATATTGAGGTCATTATTAGACTTCCACCCCCCAATACTCAGAAAGAGGTGAGAAGCTTTCTTGGACATGCCAGATATTACTGGCGGTTTATTGAAAATTTTACAAAGATTGTTGCACCTATGTTTGGATTATTGATAAAAGATGTTGATTTTGTTTGGACTGAGCATTGTCAAACTGCCTTTGAAACCCTGAAAGCCAAGTTGTCTGTGGCACCAATTCTTAGAGGGACCAATTGGACTCTCCCATTTCATATATCCACTGATGCCTCTGACATTGCAATCGGAGGGGTATTAGGGCAGAAAGAGGACCAACAGTCCTATGCCATTTATTTTGTAAGCAAGAACTTGTCCCCTACCGAGTTGAACTACATAGTCACTGAGAAAGAGTTCTTGGCAGTTGTTCATGCTATTAACAAGTTTCGTCATTACATTACAGGTTATGAAGTATTTGTACACACCAATCATTCTGCCATTAGGTTTCTCACGAAAAAACCTATAAATAATGGGCGAGTGACTAGGTGGCTCTTGTTATTACAAGAATTTAATATTACCGTGCTTAACTGACCAGGAAAGGATAATGTAGTAGCTGACTTTATTTCCCGAATAAAGAATGAGGATAGTGACATCCCTATAGATGATAGTTTCCTAGATGAGCATCTATTTTCCCTTTCTATCAATTCCCCATGGTTTGCAGATATGGAAAACTATCTGGCTATTAGGAAGTTACCGTCTCATTTGTCACCTCATGAAAAGAGAAAAATTATTACACAAAGTGCTAATTATTCTTGGGTTGGTCATGATCTTTTTCGTACAAGCCCTGATTTGATTATTCATAGATGTGTCTGAGAGGACGAGGTACCTGAAATACTATGAAGTTGTCATGATGGACCATGTGGTGGCCATTTCTCTGACAAACGTACAACATATAAGGTGTTACATTCAAGTTACTATTGGCCTAGCATTTTCAAATATGTTTCCAAGTATGTGAGAAGTTTTGATAGTTTCCAAAGGATAGGTAGACCTACATCATCTGACGAAATGCCTTTGCAGGACCAAGTTATGATAGAACCCTTCGAAAAATGGGCCCTCGACTTTTTGGGACCAATTTCACCCATGTCCCGTAGGAAGAATTATATCTTGGTTTGTATGGACTATGTCACCAAATGGGTAGACGAAAAAGCTCTATTTAGGGCCACAGAGAAGTCTGTTGTCGAATTCATCTATGAAGACATCTTTACCCACTTCAGTGTCCCTCGTGAAATTGTTACCGACCAAGTCACTCAATTTACTTCCAAGATGATGAAAGAGATAACAGAGAAATATGGGATTAAACATTGTAAATCTTCTCCATACCACTCTCAAGCCAATGGTCAGGTAGAGTCCATAAACAAAGTTCTGGAAGCCATCTTGACCAAGACTGTTCAGTTACATCACCGAGATTGGGCTGATAGGCTCCCAGAGGCTTTGTGGGAATACCGAACTACCTGGAGAAATACCACTGGGCATACCCCTTATGAGCTAGTGTATGGGAAACAAATACTTTTACCAATAGAATTCCAAGTAAGGACCTTCCATATTGTCTCAGAATAAGGATTGAACCTGGATGAGGCTCATAAAAAATGAGCCCTACAATTGAATGAATTGGATGAAATCAGGGAAGATGCCATCCAATGGACAATATTGGTCCAAAACCAGAGGAACAAGTGGCATGACAAGTTTATTAAAAAGAAACATTTCCAGCCTAGTGATTGGGCCCTGTTGTTTGATTCCCGGTTCAAAAACTTCAAAGGAAAACTTACCACCCGTTGGTTGGGACCTTACAAGGTAGACACTGTATATGACAATGGAGCTGCAAAAATTAAAACAATTGACGATGGACAAGTCTCCTTTGTGGTAAATGGACACCGACTTAAATTTTATCATAAGCCCATTTTCAGAGAAGATTTTCTACAGGTCATGAAAGCCATCAAGGCATTGGCCTTAGTAGATGGAGAAGCCCCCCATTGTTCTTGAATTTTTTTTTTAAAGATTTCCTACTGTATATATGTAAATAGTTTTTGTTAATAAGGAAATTCTAAGAGGTTTATGTAAATAATTATTTCATTGGGAGTACATAGTTTCAAGGATCTTTCATCAAAACATTGTTATACTTGAATTTTGTGTCTACTAAAGCATCAAATGAATATTGACTTACTGTAATTAGCCATTTTTTTGCAAAAATTATCATTTTTTTAAGGCATTCTAAAGAAGTTGCTCTTAAAACTCTTCACCACTATATAAGGAAGTGATACCATAACTATCAAGCCTAGAGGTCTCTTTATTGGTTATCTTCCATTACAAGTTGCATACTGTAGGTTTGACAACACATGTTTTATTCTTGCTATAACCCGTTCATTATAGGGTTTGACATTATATGTCATATGCAAGAATAATGGCTGAGAATGGAGCATTCTGCCTCTGCTCATTAACCACTATGGTTGTCAAAAACACTGTAAAATTGCAGGCTGTCCATTAAAAGAGGCGAAAATGCACTTAACACAGGGGTACCAAATGAAGTACCATATGAGGTGCCGGATGAAATGTCGTTTGAAGTGCCATTGAATTGCATAGCAGTAACTGTCCTAGATTCCAAGTAACCAGAATTCAATTATATTCAATTACATTGGTTGCAGGCATTGATTAAAAGATGCCTCATATGGTTATGATCAAATGTTCAAGTCAAAAGACTTGGACATTGATTTAAATACACACCAATCCATTGATCCCAAGCTTTCCATCAAATTTGAATCTCCCACACATGGCATCTCACACGCACATGTGGGAAACGTACTCCACCATAAGAGCATCCAAAATCATGTTGGGCACTCTGTTGTTTCATTTTCCCTTGCCATTTTCTCTGCCGTGTGTTAAGGAATCACGCCCAACCTCTGTTGAATTCACCCTCTGTTCTAATCGCAGTCAGACCATGCCCAATTTGTGTCTCTGCGTGGCTCGATTTCTCCCTTGATTAGTGAATTCAAACTCTGTCACAATGCCCAAGCGATACGAACCATCCTTCTATGCAGACTTGTTTTCCATTCCAGAATTCACACAGTGCAGGGAAGTGTTCTTGCGTGCTGGTTGGGGGCTATTTTTGTTGAGTTTGCAAGGCCATGATGATGGTCTTTCTATGCAATTTGCAGTTGGTTTTGATGGAAAGATAGAACATGTAGGGTCTCTCAACTTTGCAGTCATAGAAGAGTCAATTGTTGCTACAACAAAAATCCCAAGAATGGGAGATAGATGGTTTAAGAATCATCAATTGCTGCACTCAAGTTACAACAAGGTGTTTAAGATCGAAGTTGAGAGCATTTCAGGAGTGAAAGGGTATGCTAAGGAGTGGATAAAGCCAGAATTGGTCAATCCCCTCATCTTCATCATAAGGTTAATTACATGTGAAGGTAGATAATCCACATTCAAAGCTTGTCACTTTAGATTGCTGGCTCATTTTCTGTTCAATAAACCTTTGAACTTTCCCTTTTATTTTCTCAAAAGCTTGGAGAAAATGTCCTCTCAAGTGAGGAAAAATGTGACCAACCCCCACAATAGTCTCTTCCACCATGGTTTGATCAAACTCCTCATTATTATTGAACTAGAGAAGCAGGGCCAAAGTTGGGATGCCTTTATCTACCAGTTTGCAAATCCTCACTTGACAGTTAAGACCGAAAAAAATCCACTTATCCTAAAAACTATCTTTCCATCCAAGCCTCACTCTCCAGAAACTCCAAACTCCCTCTTTGCCAGAACAATACCAAAAGCTTGTTGATATTCCTACTTCTTCATCGGGGAAAAAGACCAAGAACAAAGACCAAAAAAAGCCTATTGTTGATCCCCCAATGCCTTGATTTTCTCTTGATACTACACCTAAGAAGCCCCAAGAAGTAATATAGCAAGACTTTCCCATCATTCCCACAAACAAGAGACGAGCCAATCGATTTGGTAAGGGACCCTTTCGAAATAGTACCTGGAACATAAGAACCAAGCCTTATGCAAAGACTCCACCTACTTCGGATCTGATCCAAGTGTCCTCTGACCTTGAGAGCCCTCATAAGCAACTTAGGAAAGTCTTTGCAGATGGATTAGAGCCACTAAGGAAAATGAAATCAGAACCTACCTCACCTTTCCGATCTCCCATCACTCCTACTTCACCCATGCCCACTCTTGATCTTAAAATTGATAAATTGACCACATCTCTCAAAGGACCTAAGCCTTCCTCGGAGATCACTGATTCTACCCCAACTATAGAAGAGCTACAAAGGGAAAACCATTAGCTTCTCCAACAATTAGAAGAGAGGAAGATAATAGATGCACACCTTCATCATGACAATGCAGTCCTTCAGGAAAAAGTTAACTCCCTTCAACGGTTGGTCGATGGGATGACCTAATCTAACCGTAACTTAAGAGAAAAATTAAAGAAACACAAGACGCACAAAGATAAGCCTACACAGCAAGAAGGAGAGGCTTCTAAAGCCGATCCTCCTCAGCAAGCCTAGTTCTGAGGGGTGACTTCTTTTTGTTTGTAGTGGTACCTGTAAAATCCTAAGTGTGGGGGTAATGTTGGGCCCGAGATATGATCACTTTCATGATGTTATTATACACTTTTTCCCATATCTACATATGCGTTTTTTCATCTTTCAAAGGAGATTTTTGAAGAATTTTATGATAAAATGGTACAATCGGCATGAGGTATGTATAATTTGTGTTTTGTGATTCAATCAAGTTTAATTTATCATATTTTATGGTTTCCAAGAGTTAATTCATGTTTTTTTGCTATTACAGGGCAAAACGTACCATGTTTCTTGGTCCAACACTCATTCCAGTACTTGATCCAGCACTCGTTCTGGTACTTGATCTGGAACTCATTCTGACACCCAATATTGCACATAAACGCAAGGCACGTTGGCAGTTATGGTATTGGCAGTCAGTGGTGGACAAATCGAGCACATGGGTTTTGTTTTTCATCGCCCCCTCCAGCTACTTAGCTCCAGACAACTGATTTTCAGTTGTCCAAAGAAGGTGATTATTGGCTTACTCTGCTTTGATAGTTAGAGCATCATTTATTGTAATTTGCCAAATTTAGAGGTGGTTCGACCCTCCTGTGGTCAACCATTTGGTTTTTAAATGTTATAAATACCACTGAGGTGGTTAAATGATTGTTAAGTAGAAGAACCAAGTAGCATAAGCATCAGAATTGCCAGAAAAATGATTTTGCTATGTTTGAGTTTTTACATTGCCAGAATTATGCCAGAACTGCGTTTTTGGATTCTTATGGTGAATTCAGCCTGCTAAGCTCGTGGTGCAATTTTAGAGAGTGACCACGACTTGGTGGGGGGGCCACCAGCAGTTTGGTAACTCTCTTCATGTTTATGTATGCATTTCTTAATTTAATTGCTCTCTTTTTATTTTCTGTACATGCATGTTTTTATTATGCTAACTAGTTTGTTGTAGCTTAATTGTTTTAATTGTTTTGCAGGTTAGATGTTGATACAGATTAGCATGTGTTGATTTTATAGCTTA
>JASDQU010104633.1:432993-447652 GCA_032191745.1 Picea mariana | reverse complement strand
CATCCATGCTCTTTTATTGAATTTTGGATCTTCAACATTAATTACTTTACTTGACCAAACTAATTCATCTTTCTCTGTTTGAACATTTTAGTGCTTGTGGTTCTTGTATCCTTCACTTCTCCTTCCATATTCAATTTGGTATAAACTTGACTTGCATAGTCAATGTTTTATAATACTATACTGATGTACATGTGAATTCCTCTCCTTCTAGATTTGTAAGGATTACCTTGGAGTAATCGACATTACCTTTACCTGGCACCATGAGCTCTAGTGATGCTTCTAGCCTCATGGAGTAACACCAATGGATCCCTTTTCACTTGAGATGGGTTCTCCCAGGTACCATCTCTTTTTCATACAAAATTCAAAATTAGAACCATTTTATTCTTCATGTTTCATTGTGTAATTATCCTCAAAAAAATCACCTCCATGCTTGAATCCTCTTGACTTGTCATCCTCAATCAAATTTGGTAATGCATTCAACACCTTTGGAATGCCTTAAAAATCCTTTTATATTGTTTCCATCCCCCTTGGAGTACTTCCATGTACCCTTACTAACTTGAAATCCATCTCATGATATCTTCTTTCATTATCTTAAAATGTTTAAGGACTTGACTATGTCTTATAATCTTTTTGTTGTTTATGGAAAACCCTTCTTTGAAACTTGATTGCATCCTTCATAATCCAATATTCACATAATACATTGCTATACATCAATTGATATTCTTGGTCACACGTGTACTTTCATTAGTTCACCCTTGAAGTTCTAGGATTCATACCATGCATACCTTGCCTTACTACCCTGTTACTCAGAATGTCAAACCGCGCATCTAGGCATACAATTATATTTATATATAATGCATGTGTATTTCTTGCACATATTTATATCATTCACAAATATTTACATAAAATCCTTATTTCTTGGTGAGAACTTACAGATATCTGCATGCCAAAACTCACGGATACAATCATAATTATGTTGTTTTCTCTACATGTAAACAACCAACTAGAACCACTCATTCCCTTCCACTATAAAATAATTCCAAATATATAAACACAATCTAGAAAATTCCAATATTACTGAGGGAAATAAAATTCCCAAGTCTAACTTCCTTTCATGCCTCATACCATCCTTGGTCAATATGACCTTTTACCAAGGGAATCCTTTCTTAAGATTCCCTTTCATTGCTACATGACCATACCTATCCATACCTATATGAATACCATCCACCTCTGGACGTCAATCTGGCCCATTGGTCAACTAGAAATACTCTAATACTTTCCTTAGCATACTTTAGATCAACCTTTTCTTAGTCATTCTATCTCATCCTCTTAGAGAAACACACAATGGAATTATCATCATTTCAAACATTCTTTTACTCTCCTGCTAACACCAAGCCATAATTCACCAAAATGGTCCATCAATAGACCACGATTTACAACCAACCATAGTTTATAATAAATTGATTTTCTTGTTCATACATGCTTACTCATTACCATATGTGTTACAACATAACTTGTGCACCAAGAAATTTTACCTATCAGTCCTCTTAATGAGCRGAGTTAGACACATATGCCTTATCCTCTATTTAAACAACAATTATATTTGTCAGGGCTCCAACAACCCATCATTACAACCACCATTTCGTTCATTCTTTGAACTTATGCATCCTTTAGCAGGAACCTATCATTTCACATTCAGATTCACCTATTAATGCTTATTAGCATAATCACACTCATGTAGGATTATTTACTAATCCACCAAGAAAAACAAAATTCCTCTGTTGCAAGAGATCCCAAATAAGATTTCAATCTATAGTCCCTCCTCTAAGGAACTTATGCAGATAATAAACAAATTTTTAAGGAAGAAACACTTTTCAACGGGATCATCCTAGCCTTGATGTATTTGGTCCTATGAATGATCTATGGCCACTCCAGACCTAGTATTTGGATTTGGATATGCACACTATTAATTGGCCCATGCAGGCTTAGAGTTGAAACTATAGCCTTGATACCATTTTGTAACATCACTTGACCCCCTAGTTCTCATTTAGGCTGATGGGGTGTTAGGATTTGATTTTTCCAACTACTTCTTTTTCCAACTAGTCCTCATAGAATAATACTTCTCGTTGAGAGATTTCCAATGACTGTAACCATGCTCAATTCCAAGTTCAGGATCAAAAGTTACGACCCTCCAAAGTTTATGGGCCTTTTATCCTCAATTCCACCTAAGTGCCACATGGTATCCACGTGACACCCTGCTACACCTGCCATCCTATGTGGCATGGATGTGGAATATTCCATGTCACTCCTCGCACCCACACGTATCAGAATTCCAAATCACGTCCACGTTGATATCATAACCCTTCCACCAGAGTGTTTCCATTATGAACCACTATGAAAATCCGACAGCTAAGTCCAAAAGCACCCACCCAGATGCCCGGCATCGCCCCTCCCTTTATATATATATATATATATGTCTGGTTGTATTAATTTTTTTAATTTAAATTTTATTATTTTAGTTGTAATTTTAAGTTTTTGAAGTTATTATTATTTTTTTCATTTTTATTAAATATTTTGTTTTAGGGTTTATTAATTTGGTGTTTTATACATATTTAAAAAAAATGGTGTTTTTAACATTTAGCACTTTTGATCACATAAATTTCAATTCTTTTGTGTTTCTTATTTTTTTTTTTATTTTAATTTATAAAAAAAATGGAATTATTTTTTTTTGCTAAATATTGAAAAATAGTGTTATTTAATGACAATTATTTTCTGTGTATTGAAGTAAATGTAAAAAATGTGTTAAAAACGATATTTTCCGCTATATTTAAAAAGTATGGAACCATAAATTAATTAAGGACACATATTATATGAAAATTCTTAATTTCTAAAAAATGAAAGGTGTACAACATTTTTAACATTGGATGAAGCATAGTCCCCGAGGTGTAGGACAGTCGGTGACAGAGTGTGTTGTTAAGCCACTCCATGTTGAAAATCCACCGGTTCGAAACCTGCAGGGACAAAAACTCCAACCATGTTAAGGGTTGGTGTGGCTTAGGCCGGGTGCAATCCCCGGGTGATTTTGACGGCTTAGATGCCCTTGAGTCGTTGTTTCTCAAGACAAAGTTTAATCCCGCTGCCAAGAAGGTCCGGACAAATTAACAAACAAAAAAAAACATTGGATTAAGCATGGAAACATGATTAAAAACACCACTGAACCTAAACAAAAAAATTGAAAAATAGAAAAAATTGAAAATAGATGAAAAAAAAATCATTTAAAAAAAGTGGAAACACTATGTATCAAAAAATTTAAAATATCAAAAAACCACCTAAAAAGGGAGGGGGGGGGTGCTACTGGTAGTACCATTTTTAAAAATGGGTACAAAACTCGACCCCCCCAAAAATCAGAACTCTGTAGAGTTCTCATTAAGTTGGTAACTATGTTTTCGACTGACATGGTGTACATGTCATTTCCAATCATTGGCACATCCCTCCGGTGATAACACCTTTCCTCTGCACAATGGGTGGGTGGCGTCATCCTTGTCAATGTAACATCACCTTCCTCTTTGTTTTTTCCAAACGAGACCCATCAAGATCAATGATCGGGATTAATCTCAGCTGGACTTTGATGGACAACTAGGATTGCTCCTTGGAGCCTTCCCATCAGATTTCTCCAGCATCCTTTCCCAAGAATTCTCTTATGTCTACACACTCAGACCAAAAGTTAGGATCCTGCGATGCCAAATCTGACCAATGGCCATGATTAAAACACCTTTCCAAGGGGTTGAAATCGACAGGGACCCACCCACTATTACCTTGACCAATTACATGCCACCACATGTCTTCCTCGTACACGCAGGCTCTTTATATCAGCGTGACATCTACATGGCATCACCCCTCCTCTCGATCACGTTTAAGGGTTTCCACACTGATCAATGGTCGAGATTACAACTCAGCTATTCTCTAATCGACAGTTGGAATTGCTCCTCAGAGTATTCCATTTGAACTATTTTAACTCTAGTGGACCAAATTACTGCAAAGAACCCACTGCGATGGACGATCATGATCACTCTGAATTGTTCTCCAATAGATTGAAAACTCTGATCAATTCAGAGTATCGTCCCTACCTACCCATGAAATACTCCTATGGCACCCTCTGAGATCAATGGTTGAGATCATTTAGATCCATTCTTCGATGGATATAAAGGTTGTTAAAAATATGGACCCTTTGCAAGATCTCATTCGTGAGGGACCCTAACCAATGACAAATTTCACTTTGTTGTGCCAAAATCGATGGTTGTGATTCTTTCTGGAAAAAGACACGGGATTTTGTAGTTTCAAAAGTTTTGTTCAGAACTTAGCCAAATTTAGGTCTACCTTAAGTAAATTACAAGGCTTACCCAACCTTCAAGATTATCTGCAATCCTTCTCTACTGGCTAAGGCATTCCCTCATCACCATTAAGTATAGATTCACATCCTTTGAACTATCCATACCTTGACAAGAGATTTTCTAGCCTGTGTTGGATAATCTAACCTAGACTTCTAATTATGTAACCAAATAACTAGATGGATAACTCTACATATGAACAAATATATATATAATACTAGAAATATACGCCCAAGTATCATTACCATAGCCAATACCCATGGAAGAACAACACAAATATTTACATAGACACTGTATATACACAAAATGTGCAGTTCTAGGCAATTCTAGCAACAAATACATACAAGTATAGTTACAATAGCAATTACTATTGTTTGTAACATATGATTACCATTTCTGAACTACTTGGTGTTGGCCCTTGACCAAGTTTTGAGGATCCTTGGTCATCTTTGACCTATTTTTGGGACTTCGAGAGGCTGTCGAAGGCGGAGCTCAAGACGAAGTAGAGATCACAGGATCTCGGCCCCTTTTTAGGGATTTTTTTGGGTTTTGGGCTTATGTAACAGGTATGGGAATGTCAACCCATGGGTTTACCCATGTTTAGGCCCAATTTTGTAATGTATAAATAAAGTAGTTAGGTGATGTAATAAAAGGGGGAGAAAAGGGGGATGCTAAGTGCTAAAGTTCAATCTATGTGATCAAAAGTGCTAAGTGTTGAGTGGAGACTGCTTTTGTGCATACTGTGCGAAGCTTGCAGAGCTAAGTGCAAGTGAGTGTAAGAGATTGAGAAGAGGCTTAGTGTTGTAACCTAGCCCGGGGAAGGAGGATCTAGCAAGGTGTGCAGATCTCCTGTCCTTTGCGGAGTAGGGTTTTTGTGGCTCTGTGGATGTAACTGATTGAAGAAGCTAATAAAGAAGATGAAGAGTTGGTGGATGTAGCCCCAGGGTGGGGGTGAACCACGTACATGTTGTGTTTCTCTACTTTGTGCGATGTATTGATGTGTTTATATGTTAATTTTCTTAGTGCTTCGATATAGATGAATGGAAGATAGATATGTTAATGCTATGTGCTTAATAGTATGGATGAATATTAGATCTGGCCTATTCGGATGTGCTTAGTGCTTGAATATAGTAGATCTGGTTGAATACTGTGATGCTTTGTAATTAGGGTTTAATTGCGTTGTAAACTAAGACTGGATATTGATGAACCATAACTATTAAGTTCCCTATTAAGGTGTTACAGCCACAGATATGTGTCCAAGCTAAGGTTGCAGACACTGGGGTCCTGCAACCACCCCTACCTGTAGCTCGGGTGAGACTTTATCTACTTTGCAGGTGTTTCTGAAAGGGTCGATAGTTAGGGTTTTGTTGGTGCATTTTTGTAGCATTGAACCCTAGGTCTACCCCTGTGCCAACACTTGGCAACAAATATTCAAGGATAATTATAACAGTAAAATCCCATGACAAAAAACACATATCACAACTTCTGTATAAGTTTAACAGTAGGTATTATGAATGAAATTAACAAAGAAAATACCAATAATAGAAGCACATGAATATTTTCACATTAAGTATCTAACATAGGATCACATAAATATTCTTTCAGTGATTTAAACAAACATATGGTGGGAACTTATATGAAATAAATAGCCAATAACTACATGCAAATTTCTAACTTTCATCCCAACCTTAGACTCTACTAATTATAACTCAGCATTAGTTCACCCTTGAGCTGGGCATACACTCCACTTGGGCAAAGGTATTCCTGTCCCAGTCTAAGTATTCCAAACAAAGTTAATGTTCAGATTCAAGTGCCTACTCTAGCGAATTACAGTCCCTCACTCTCCACATGCTTGTCCCACCCTAAGAAGTGTGCCCCTTCTCTACTCAATAGTCCCTCGACTACCCCATTTCCCTTATAGGGATTTATAAATAGGTCAAACATGAAGTTTCATATCCATGTAGCTACAATTGAAACTTTTGGAAATCAATCCCCAACAATTCTCTCACCTGGAGAGAATTCTTATAAGCCTTATAACCCGCCTCTTCATTCAACCTGTAAGAAAACACTCGTTACAGGAATATTTTATCTCTCCAGTACAGTGATGGATAGCAATGGGGTACGAATGGTAGATGACAATAGAGTACAAAGGGTGACAACAAAGAGTGATCCTCTCCCATCCACTGAGGATGGTAGATCACCTGGAAATAATGCACTAAGTTCCCTAATATAATTCCATGTTCCTCAAATGACACTTGTCACTTCATGCAACCCCCTTTGCACCCACTTGGTGATTCGTTCCCCTCCTTTTTTTGAGCTTATGATAAATTGGTATATCCCACAAAGTGAATTTATGAAATATTTAATAATATGTCCCTTGTCATAAGCTCCTATGGCTTAGATCTCCTGTAGACCCTTATCCCTCTTTTCCCATCTAGTGGAGTTTATCCCCTTACTCTTTTGTTCAGTCATTTTGCAACAGTGGTGTGATTTTCATAATATCTAATTGTGATTACATAAAACATAGGATAGGCCTACAGGCCCTTTTAGCATCTAGCTCACCATCCTATAAAAAATGAAAATGTGTACAAGTATAATTGGGGATCAACCTAGGGATATTACACTCTTGATCAACATCAGTTCAAGATACATATGTAATTGGATGATATTCCTCATTGACCCACTTCTCTCCTCAATCTAATCAAGGGAGGTCGAACTCTCAAGAATATATATAGACCTCTAGCATGGGAGAGAGAGAGAAGACAAACTTTTGAGAATACTGTATTGAACTTTTCTCTGAAGACTTTTGTTTAATTCTTAGAGTCTTTCTTGATCTTGATGTACTATTGATGATAATGGAATAAAGATGGTCTTTCTTTCATCTTGTTAGAGTTTTCTTAAGGTTCGTTGTGCTTCTTGGGTAGGGATCACTCAAGGGGGATCAAGGACCCTATTGCGATTTATTTAGTTTTCATTCATGTTAATTAGTTATTAGATAAGCATTTCATTCTCTTTTGAATCTTAATGTAGTTTTTCATGATTAATTGTGTTTTTTTTCATATTATCATTAACTAGTTAGTTAAATAAGGCATCTTGTAGAAAGGTCTAACAACATATTGGGACACTCTTGGGTGTCTTCCCAAGGACAAGAACCTTAGATCTATTCCATGTTATTATAGTCTACCTTATTTTATTCTTCATAAGACTTACACTACCTTTATATGCCTCATTTTGGATTCTTGTGGAAACTACACAGTTCCTGTAGAAAATTCTTGTAGGACTGTTTTAGTTCTAGATTTCATTTTATCTTAATAATATTTTCATGAAAACATCAATAAAAAATAAAAATACATATGGTTTTATATTGATCAAAGGGGTTAGAAAAAAATCTTGTTATATTCATGCATCGATTTATCTTTTTTTTAATTATAGTTTTATTTCATAGAATATAATGAATTCATCTTATGCTTTCAGTTTTCTCTTTATGATTCAGTATGATTTACTACCATTAGACTAAATCCTTTTCTGCAATATAGATTATTTATCCTTTTAAGATGCCGTGTTTTCCTTCAAAGAAGTAGTTTGTAGTTTCATGCATTCCAAACCTTTGATCAGTCTTAGACCTATATTACTATCAATGCACACTGCATCTACATTGCACAACACCTCTTAAGTTTGTACAAACCTCGTATTGACAAATTAAGTATGAATCCAAGGATACAGTAGGATTGTTGATGTTACTCCGAGGTCCATCACTTTTTGGTGTCATTTCCAGGGAGGTTCTAAGTTTGCATATCATTCTCATTTTTTTTTCCTTTGTGTGACTTGGAGAAGTAGATAATATACCTCAGTCACAAGGTGAACCTAACTTTTGTAGTGCAAAATCCCAAGTGATTTCACTTCATGTGAGTATTTTTATCTCCTTTTCACACTCTTTCTCATTGTATATAAAAAAAAAAAAAAACAACTTTACTTTCTTTCAATTTCATGAATGACTAGACCTAGAAATTGTAATGGAAATTTTTTACCAAAAAAAACCACCCTAACAATAGGTCCAAGCAATCTAGAGATTGGTCCTGAAACACTTGAAAGTTTATTAGAAAGGGAAGATAAATAATTTTAAAATATTTCATATGAAGAAAAATCCCCTCACCTCATGCTATGGCTAGTGAAGAAGAGATATTTGAGTTCCCCATTCGGGAATTCAATGGAGAAGCCAAAATGAAAAATGTTAATCCTTATGCATTACCTCATTTTGATGGACTTGTTTCTGAACATCCTGACACTTTCTGATTTGAGTTTACAGTTATATGTAGGACATATGATTATACTACTGATGAACAAAAACTCAATGTTTTCCTTCTACCTTGAAGGAATTATCTCTAAGATGGTTTATGATCCTAGAGGGAAATAGTATCACAACTTGGGATCAAATGAAAAATACCTTTAGTGAAAGATATAGAGACTATTTCAGATAAAGGTACAAAATGGATGATATTTTCAGAATGACACAAGGACCTGATGAATCTCTAGAATACTTTTGAAGAGAGAAACATTGAATATCCCATCCAATGGAGATATCTATCAAATAAACTATGATGATATCAAAATAATATTCAAGAACCATTCAATGAATAAAGGTAGAAGTAGTAGAGGTTTGGTACCCCAATCTTCTAACCCTACAACTCATATAAAGGATTAATTAGGAGGGTTAATAGAAGATATGAAAACTGGTATTTTTCATTATTTATCTATGCAAATGGATACCTTGCAGGTCAAGAAGAAATATGAGGAAGCAGAAAAGGTGTTGGTTGCTTATTTCCCTAGATGCACTAAAAAACATCCTAGAAATTAGTTCCCCATAGAACTTATAGATGTATGTGGTATTTGTGAAGAAAATCATCCAACTAACAAATTTTATTTTTTTCCAAGATTGAAAGCTACATTTTGAGGAACAAAGAAAAATGTGGAATCACTATACTTCATCAATCAAAAGAGGCCTGGAGCACCAAGACCCTTCCGAACAGGTTTGAACTTCAATCCTCCTCAAAATTTTGGTGCATACAATACTCATGTTGTATTATTCACTAATACTGAGAGGTGGGATTAATCAATATTAGGAACTTTTTACCACTTTTAATCACAATATGCAAGCATTTAAGATATCAACAATTTATCACTTATGATTTCATTCAAGATACCATAAACATATAACCACAAATACACAGTACACAACAATTTTATGTGGAAACCCAAATGGGATAAAACCACATAATTCTTTCTTATATATCATAAGAATACATTCATAGGAAGCACCAACCTCCAAAATTCTCTAGCACCAACCCCATGTTTACAACCTCCAAGTTGAAGAAAGCTACAACACCCTAGATTCTTCAACTCCAACTGGAAGGAGGCTCCAACCTGAAGGAAGCTACAACTCCCTTTCCTTTCCCCTTACTTCCTCCCTTAGATATAAATGAGAGATCCTTTCAATGTTGTTTTCAGTGATACTGATATATCATCATCAAAAATGATAAAACCACATAAAACTCATGCCAATATCACCAATAATATCTTGTAAATACTTTTCTCAAAGCCACCATGATATGCATCAAACCATGATCCAATACAACCAAGACATGCCACAAACAATATACCATTCCTCAAAGAATATGCCAAAAATCTTCCTTAAACATGTGCCAAAAATATCCAAGGTGTACCTCAACCATGTTCCAACACTTCCAAGATATGCCTCAAGCATATGCCATAAAATCTAAGATACATGCCCCAAAATATATAGAATAACATACCTTTCAACATGTGAACCACTTGGTGCACAAGATATTAGATATCCATACCTTCCTCAACTTCAACATCAAGAAGAATACCTTCCTCAAAAAAATTCCTCAGCCTCGCGAGACTAGACTGAGAAATAGGCAAGGACTCATGTGACAATACCAGGACAAACAACGGCGGCCTCACAGGACACCCTATGCTTGACCTGCGGGGGTCTTCTCAATTAGGTTTTTCTAAAAAACCTTCTCCAATCCACGGCTCCGAGCACTCCCTCCTTCGCACAACTCTGCTACTTCTCCTTTGCTAATAAATCACATCCTTTCAAGGTGAATAAATATGTGGTTCTTGATGTTTATTTTTACACTTTCAAGAAAATTATTTACTTGATATTTGATCCGACTTGTAACTTCTTTTTTGCAACAAATTTTCTCCTTTAATTAATTTTTGGGCCGACTTCTAACCTTTTTTCCTTAGATCTGGGGCTTCTTCACTTGATTTAGGGGCTTCATATTTAAGAGGGTATAACTTCTGAACTGTGAGGAACCACGTGGTGTTCCACCTACCATTGGAAATGGATTGACAAGGAATATCAATCCAATGAGGTTTTTCATTTATTTGTAATGTCCTTCACACTCTTTTTCTTCAATCAACTTCGAGCTTCTGAATTACTTAACCACTTAACCATACTTCTAGGGATTCTTGTAGACTTCTTCAAAGTGTCTTGTCATGAGGGACTTTCTTAAATCTATTCCATAAGGGGACCACTTTGGAGAATTCTTCAAATAAACTCATCACTTCTATAGGATTATGGACTTCTTCTAGGGTTGACATCAATGACAACCAATTTTCCAATAATATATTCCTTTGGCATTGATGGAAACACTCATACTCCCCTTGTGACCATTTATCCCCATGTCTTCATGCTTCTAATATTTATCTCCTTCTTTTGTTCTTTCTCTCCCCCTTTGACATCAAGGGAAAAGGTTAACTCCACCAAATGATTTCTCTTCCCATATATTCTTTGCAAAATGTTGTGTAGATCATTGTGGGGAAGAAAATACTTCGCGTTTCTGTGGAAGATACTCAAATATCTCTCTTGGGAGAGGTTTTGTCAAGATATATACAATCTATTATTTTGTCCCAATGTACTCCAACTTGATATTCTTTTCTGTGACTTGTTCTTGTAGAAAGTGGAACTTGATCGGAATATTTTTAGTATTGGAATGCATCACTTGATTCTTGGTGATACTTATAGCACTTGTATTTTCATATAATATTGAAATAGGCTCATCATATTTTACTTGTATGTTTTGTAGGGTTTTATTCATCTAGAGGACTTAATTACAACATGTTGTTGCTGCAATATATTTTGCTTCTGCCATAGACAATGATACTGAGGACAACTTCTTACTTAACTAGGACACCATAAAATCACCCAAGTAGAAGGATTCTCCACTAATACTTCTTCTATCGGTAATGGTTCCTGCCCAATATACATATATGTAGGCGACCATAGTCATCTCACTCCCTTTCAAATACCACAATCCAAATTTCGTTGTTCCTATGAGATATTTGTAGACCCTTTTTACTGCCATAACATGAGTTTCCTTCGATGTTAATTGAAATATTGCAACTTATCCAACTTCTTGCATCACATATGGTCTTGAGGATGTCACATAGAGTAGGATTCCAATCATCGATATGTAGAGTCTCTAATCTGCTTCCTTAGATTCATCATATTTTCTCAACTTTCAACCAGTCACCATAGCAGTACTTACGTGTTTTCAATCCTCCATTCTAAATTTCTTCATCATTTCTTTGATGTACTTGGTTTGGTAAATGAAAATACCTTCATCTGGTTGAGATATCCTGAGTCCCAAAAATAAATTCAACTAACAAAGTAGGGAAATTTCAAACTCATTATGCATGTCTTTGGAAAAATTATTACTCAACCTATCATCATCATCATCATCATCACTTCCAAAGATTATGTCATCAACATATACTTCAATGATAAGTATGTTGTCTCAATCCAATTTTATGTAGATATTTCTATTTGCATTTCCCTTTCTAAATCCTTTTTATTGTAAATTCTTGTCCATTCTTGAATACCAGGCTCTAGGGGCTTGATTAATTCCATACCTATATTTTTTTGATATGAAAACATAATATTCCCTTTCTGATAGTAGAAACCATTATGATTTTTTGATGTAGACTTCTTCTTCTAATTCTCCATTTAGAAATGTTGATTTTGCATCCATATGATAGACTGTGATTATTTTTCAACATGCATAGGCTGAGATCATCCTGATTGCTTCCATTATGGGCAACAAGAGAAAACATTTCTTCAAAATATACTCCTTCAACTTGAGCATATCCTTTGCATACTAGCCTTAACTTATTTCTAGTTACTTGTCCATATTCGTTTAGTTTGTTTCGAAACACCCATTTTGTACCAATCACATTTGTGTCCTTAGGTATTGGAACCAATTCCCATGTCTCATTCTTTTCTATTTGTTTCAGTTCTTCTTCCATGGCCTTGATCCAATGTTCATCATTTCTAGATTCCTCAAAGTTTCTTGTTTCAATTGTGGACATTAATGCTATATGTCTTTGTTCCAGTGTACGCACTTGTTTGCTTCTACTTGTTTCTATTCCTGCATTTTTATGTCCAATAATTTGTTCTAGTGGATGATTCTTATGAACTCGGTGGTTAGGTGTTTTAGAAGGTGTCTAGAAATCTTGGTAATTGTATTTTGTTTCTTCTCTCTCTACTTTTGGTTTCTTATCTTCTAGTTTTTTTGTTTCTTCCTCTACTTCTTCTTCCTTTAGTTCTTCTTGTTCTTCCTGCTCTTTTGAATTTATGCTTTCTTATTTGGTCTTCAACACATTCATTTCATCAATAATTATATGATGTTTTCTACTATTTTTTTGAGACTTTGGTTGTAGCATTTGTATGCCTTGATTTTTCTTGAGTATCAAACTAGTATTCCTTTATCAACTCGAGAGTCAAATTTTCCAATTTTGTTATCTTCTCTTTTTATGTAGCATTTGCTTCCAAACACTCTAAAGTGTTTGGAATTCATTGGTCTTCCCTTCCATGGTTCATATTTATTCGTGTCATTGTTGCTTCTAAGCATTCCTCTATTAAATATATGAATTATTATATGTACTTCTTGTACCCAGAACATATCACCCAACTTGGAATCTTTCAAAATGGTTTTGGCCATTTCTTGTACAATTATGTTCTTCCTTTCAATGAATCTGTTATCAGTCTGTAATTTTCCCAAGGATGTGGAGGTAGTCACAGAGGCAACATCAAAACCACTTAAGTCTTGGATCTATCCCTCCAAGGCTTAGAGAGGGATCTCTCTGTTTGATATGGATTTGTTTGAATATATATTAGGCTAGTTATGCAGAACATGGGTTTATTTATGGATTTTTGAATTGTTTTGGTTGAGACATCAAAAGGACCATTGGGAAAAATAGAGTCAAGGATGAAAGACGATTAAATGAATAAATAACAAAGACATATGTAGCAAGGAAAGATAGTCATATCAATGGATTCTTATAATTTGTAAGATGTAGAGAGGAAAATATCAGAGGTCATTTCAAATGTAGAGTAGAGCTTATCCGAATTCTGCATTCAATCTTCAGAAGAAAACATAGACATTGTCTTTAAGCCAGATCAGGGTGTCCCTGACAAATCCTGAGCATACTCTTCTTATAAGAAATGAGAATAGAAAAACAAAATGAAAAACTAAGGAATCACAGTTTACATAAGAGAAAACTTCACCACAGAAAATGACACACGAATCTGGAAAATAAAGTCTTTGTATTCATTCATTATAGTGAATTAAAGACTGTGAACATTTTTACATTTTTTGGTCATCCTATGTCCAACCCTTGGTTCATCAAAAGTTTGTGGCTTTATATCCCTTACATTAGATATATCCAGATCCTAGAATACTGGATCAAATTTACTTAAAATAGAAAGTCAACAACTCATACAAGAAAATAAGAAAGGATCCTATAAAATAGTTCAACTCCTTATCTTTGATGGTCTTCATATCCTTATAATATTTGAGAGCTGCAGGAAACCTTCCAAGGCTGATGGATATGGCGAAATTGCCATCTTTAGCAAAAGACATTTTTTTTCAAAAATAGAAAACCAATTTTATCTTCTCCTTCTTGCTAGCACCTTGAAAGTTGGAACAAAAACCTAAACTGATGCCCTTGTTTATTATCCATCATTACAAACCATCCTCGAGGCATCTGGGTGAGAAAAACTTAGATCTATGAAAAAATAGTGTCTCTCTGCCTTGTCTGTTCTTTCAGTGGCTAAGAGAGGAAAAATGTGAGCATGTTAGCCACCGAAAGCTCCCCTTTTGGTGGCTAATGAACAGTTGAAATGTTTTCCTAAGCCACCGAAAGTTCTGTCTTAGTGAAAATTAACAAAATTTAGAAATACCTTT
>JASDQU010104633.1:380961-408979 GCA_032191745.1 Picea mariana | reverse complement strand
TTTTCGACTGACATGGTGTACATGTCATTTCCAATCATTGGCACATCCCTCTGGTGCTAACACCTTTCCTTTGCACAATGGGTGGGTGACGTCATCCTTGTCAATGTAACATCACCTTCCTCTTTGTTTTTTCCAAACGAGACCCATCAAGATCAATGATCGGGATTAATCTCAGTTGGACTTTCATGGACAATTAGGATTGCTCCTCGGAGCCTTCCCATCGGATTTCTCCAGCATCCTTTCCCAGAAATTCTCTTATGTCTACACACTCCGACCAACAGTTAGGATCCTGCGATGCTAAATCTGACCAATGGCCATGATTAAAACACCTTTCCAAGGGCTTGAAATCGATAGGGACCCACCCACTATTACCTCGACCAATTACAGGCCACCACGTGTCTTCCTTGTACACATAGGATCTTTATATCAACGTAACATCTACATGGCATCACCCCTCCTCTCGATCACGTTTAAGGGTTTCCACACTAATCAATGGTCGAGATTACAACTCAGCTATTCTCTAATCGACAGTTGGGATTGCTCCTCAGAGTATTCCATTCGAACTATTTTAACTCTAGTGGACCAAATTACTGTAAAGAACCCACTGCGATGGACGATCATGATCACCCTGAATTGTTCTCCAATAGATTGACAACTCCGATCAATTCAGAGTATCGTCCCTACCTACCCATGAAATACTCCTATGGCACCCTCTGAGATCAATGGTTGAGATCATTTAGATCCATTCTTCGATGGATATAAAGGTTGTTAAAAATCTGGACCCTTTGCAAGATCTCATTCGTGAGGGACCCTGACCAATGACCAATTTCACTTTGTTGTGCCAAAATCGATGGCTGTGATTCTTTCTGGAAAAATACATGGGATTTTGTAGTTTCAAAAGTTTTCTTCAGAACTTAGCCAAATTTAGGTCTACCTTAAGTAAATTACAAGGCTTACCCAACCTTCAAGATTATCTGCAATCCTTCTCTACCAGCTAAGGCATTCCCTCATCACCATTAAGTATAGATTCACATCCTTTGAACTATCCATACCCTGACAAGGGATTTTCTAGCCCATGTTGGATAAGCTAACCTAGATTTCTAATTATGTAACCAAATAACTAGATGGATAACTCTACATATGAACAAAAATATATATAATACCAGAAATATACACCCAAGTATCATTACCATAGCCAATACCCATGGAAGAACAACATAAATATTTACATAGACACTGTATATACACAGAATGTGCAGTTCTAGGCAATTCTAGCAACAAATACATACAAGTATAGTTACAATAGCAATTACTATTGTTTGTAACATATGATTACCATTTTTGAACTACTTGGTGTTGGCCCTTGACTAATTTTTGAGGATCCTTGGTCATCTTTGACCTATTTTTGGGACTTCGAGAGGCTATCGAAGGCGGAGCTTAAGACGAAGCAGAGATCACAGGATCTCGGCCCCTTTTTAGGGATTTTTTTGCATTTTGGGCTTATGTAACAGGTATGGGAATGTCAACCCATGGGTTTACCCATGTTTAGGCCCGATTTTGTAATGTATAAATAAAGTAGTTAGGCGATGTAAGAAAAGGGGGAGAAAAGGGGGATGCTAAGTGCCAAAGTTCAATCTATGTGATCGAAAGTGCTAAGTGTTGAGTGGAGACTGCTTTTGTGCATACTGTGTGAAGCTTGCAGAGCTAAGTGCAAGTGAGTGTAAGAGATTGAGAAGAGGCTTAGTGTTGTAACCTAGCCCGGGGAAGGAGGATCTAGCAAGGTGCGCAGATCTCCTATCCTCTGCGGAGTAGGGTATTTTTGGCTCTGTGCATGTAACTGATTGAAAAAGCTAATAAAGAAGATGAAGAGTTGGTGGATGTAGCCCCAGGGTGGGGGTGAACCATGTACATGTTGTGTTGCTCTACTTTGTGCGATGTATTAATGTGTTTATATGTTAATTTGCTTAGTGCTTTGATATAGATGAATGGTAGATAGATATGTTAATGCTATGTGCTTAATAGTATGGATGAATATTAGATCTGGCCTATTCGGATGTGCTTAGTGCTTGAATATAGTAGATCTGGTTGAATACTGTGATGCTCCGTAATTAGGGTTTAATTGTGTTGTAAACTAAGACTGGATATTGATGAACCATAACTGTTAAGTTCCCTATTAAGGTGTTACAGTCACAGATATGTGTCTGAGCTAAGGTTGCAGACACTGGGGTCCTGCAACCACCCCTACCTGTACCTCGGGTGAGACTTTATCTATTTTTCAGGTGTTTCTGAAAGGGTCGATAGTTAGGGTTTTGTTGGTGCGTTGTTGTAGCATTGAACCCTAGGTCTACCCCTGTGCCAACACTTGGCAACAAATATTCAAGGATAATTATAATAGTAAAAGCCCATGACAAAAAACACATATCACAACTTATGTATACGTTTAACAGTAGGTATTATGAATGCAATTAACAAAGAAAATACCAATAATAGAAGCACATGAATATTTTCACATTAAGTATCTAACATAGGATCACATAAATATTCTTTCAGTGATTTAAACAAACATATGGTGGGAACTTATATGAAATAAATAGCCAATAACTACATGCAAACTTCTGACTTTGATCCCAGCCTTAGACTCTACTAATTATAACTCAGCACTAGTTCACCCTTGAGCTGGGCATACACTCCACTTGGGAAAAGGTATTCTTATCCCAGTCGAATTATTCCAAACAAAATTAATGTTCAGATTCAAGTGCCTACTCTAGCGAATTACAGTCCCTCACTCTCCACATGCTTGTCCCACCCTAAGAAGTGTGCCCCTTCTCTACTCAATAGTCCCTTGACTGCCCCATTTCCCTTCTAGGGATTTATAAATAGGCCAAACATGAGGTTTCATATCCATGTAGCTACAATTGAAACTTTTGGAAATCAATCCCCAACAATTCTCACCTGGAGAGAATTCTTATAAGCCTTATAACCCGCCTCTTAGATAACGCTTCTCCCACCTGGAGAGAAGGCTCACAAGCCTAACAACCAACCTCTTTGACAACACTTCTCTCACCTAGAGATAAGTGTCATGGTGACAACCCGCCTATTCATTCAACCTGTAAGAAAACACTCGTTACAGGAATATTTTATCTCTCTAGTACAGTGATGGATAACAACAGGGTACGAATGGTAGATGACAATAGAGTACAAAGGGTGACAACAAAAAGTGATCCTCTCCCATCCCCTGAGGATGGTAGATCACCTGGAAATAATGCACTAAGTTCCCCAATATAATTCCATGTTCCTCAAATGACACTTGTCACTTCATGCAACCCCCTTTGCACCCACTTGGTGATTCGTTCCCCTCCTTTTTTTGAGCTTATGATAAATTGGTATATCCCACAAAGTGAATTTAGGAAATATTTAATAATATGTCCCTTGTCTTAAGCTCCTACGGCCTAGATCTCTTGTAGACCCTTATCCCTCTTTTCCCATCTAGTGGAGTTTATCCCCTTACTCTTTTGTTCAGTCATTTTGCAACAGTGGTGTGATTTTTATAATATCTAATTGTGATTACATAAAACATAGGATAGGCCTACAGGTCCTTTTAGCATCTAGCTCACCATCCTATAAAAAATGAAAATGTGTACAAGTATAATTGGGGATCAACCTAGAGATATTACACTCTTGATCAACATCAGTTCAAGATACATATGTAATTGGATGATATTCCTCATTTACCCACTTCTCTCCTCAATCTAATCAAGGGAGGTCGAACTCTCAAGAATATATATAGACCTCTAGCATGGGAGAGAGAGAGGAGACAAACTTTTGAGAATATTGTATTGAACTTTTCTCTGAAGACTTTTGTTTAATTCTTAAAGTCTTTCTTGATCTTGATGTACTATTGATGGTAATGGAATAAAGAAGGTCTTTCTTTCATCTTATTAGAGTTTTCTTAAGGTTCGTTGTGCTTCTTGGGTAGGGATCACTCAAGGGGGATCAAGGACCCTATTGCGATTTCTTTAGTTTTCATTCATGTTAATTAGTTATTAGATAAGCATTTCATTCTCTTTTGAATCTTAATGTAGTTTTTCATGATTAATTGTGTTTTTTTTCATATTATCATTAACTAGTTAGTTAAATGAGACATCTTGTAGAAAGGTCTAACAACATATTGGGACACTCTTGGGTGTCTTCCCAAGGAAAAGAACCTTAGATCTATTCCATGTTATTATATTCTACCTTTTTTTATGCTTCATAAGACTTACACTACCTTTATATGCCTCATTTTGGATTCTTGTGGAAACTACACAGTTCCTGTAGAAAATTCTTATAAGACTGTTTTAGTTCTAGATTTCATTTTATCTTAATAATATTTTCATGAAAACATCAATAAACAATAAAAATACATATGGTTCTATATTGATCAAAGGGGTTAGAAAAAAATCTTGTTATATTCATGCATTGGTTTATCTTTTTTTTAATTATAGTTTTATGTTATAGAATATAATGAATTCATCTTATGCTTTCAATTTTCTCTTTATGATTCAGTATGATTTACTACCATTAGACTAAATCCTTTTCTGCAATATAGATTATTTATCCTTTTAAGATGTTGTGTTTTCCTTCAAAGAATTAGTTTGTAGTTTCATGCATTCCAAACCTTTGATCAATCTCAGACCTATATTACTATCAATGCACACTGCATCTACATTGCACAACACCTCTTAAGTTTGTACAAACCTCGTATTGACAAATTAAGTATGAATCCAAGGATACAGTAGGATTATTGATGTTACTCCTAGGGCCATCACTTTTTTGTGTCATTTCCATGGAGGTTCTAAGTTTGCATATCATTCTCATTTTATTTTTTTCCTTTGTGTGACTTGGAGAAGTAGATAATATACCTCAGTCACAAGGTGAACCTAACTTTTGTAGTGCAAAATCCCAAGTGATTTCACTTCATGTGAGTATTTTTATCTCCTTTTCACACTCTTTTTCATTGTATATATAAAAAAAACAACTTTACTTTCTTTCAATTTCATGAATGACTAGACCTAGAAATTTTAATGGAAATTTTTTACCAAAAAAAACCACCCTAACAACAGGTCCAAGCAATCTAGAGATTGGTCCTGAAACACTTGAAAGTTTATTAGAAAGGGAAGATAAATAATTTTAAAATATTTCAGATGAATAAAAATCCCCTCACCTCATGCTATGGCTGGTGAAGAAGAGATATTTGAGTTCCCCATTTGGGAATTCAATGGAGAAGCCAAAATGAAAAATATTAATCCTTATGTATTACCTCATTTTGATGGACTTGTTTCTGAACATCCTGACACTTTCTTATTTGAGTTTACAGTTATATGTAGGACATATGATTATACTACTGATGAAAAAAAGCTCAATGTTTTCCTTCTACCTTGAAGGAATTATCTCTAAGATGGTTTATGATCCTGGAGGGAAATAGTATCACAACTTGGGATCAAATGAAAAATACCTTTAGTGAGAGATACCGAGACTATTTCAGATAAAGGTACAAAATGGATGATATTTTCAGAATGACACAAGGACCTGATGAATCTCTAGAATACTTTGAAGAGAGATTTCAGCTAAGCTACAAAAGAGCTCAAAATTGTACTTTGGATGAGGACTCATTCAAACTTGTCTTACTCATAGGGGTAAGAGAAGATCTGATGGAAACATTGAATATCCCATCCAATGGAGATATCTATCAAATAAACTATGATGATATCAAAATAATATTCAAGAACCATTCAATGAATAAAGGTAGAAGTAGTAGAGGTTTGGTACCCCAATCTTCTAACCCTACAACTCATATAAAGGATGAATTAGGAGGGTTAATAGAAGATATGAAAACTGGTATTTTGCATTATTTATCTATGCAAATTGATACCTTGCATGTCAAGAGGAAATACGAGGAAGCAGAAAAGGTGTTGGTTGCTTATTTCCCTAGATGCACTAAAAAACATCCTAGAAATTAGTTCCCCATAGAACTTATAGATGTATGTGGTATTTGTGAAGAAAATCATCCAACTAACAAATTTCCTTTTTTTCCAAGATTGAAAGCTACATTTTGAGGAACAAAGAAAAATGTGGAATCACTATACTTCATCAATCAAAAGAGGCCTAGAGCACCAAGACCCTTCCAAACAGGTTTGAACTTCAATCCTCCTCAAAATTTTGGTGCATACAATACTCATGTTGTATTATTCACTAATACTGAGAGGTGGGATTAATCAATATTAGGAACTTTTTACCACTTTTAATCACAATATGCAAGCATTTAAGATATCAACAATTTATCACTTATGATTGCATTCAAGATACCATAAACATAAAACCACAAATACACAGTACACAAATTTTTTATGTGGAAACTCAAATGGGATAAAACCACATAATTATTTCTTATATATCATAAGAATACATTCATAGGAAGCACCAACCTCCAAAATTCTCTAGCACCAACCCCATGTTTACAACCTCCAAGCTGAAGGAAGCTACAACTCCCTAGATTCTTCAACTCCAACTGGAAGGAGGCTCCAACCTGAAGGAAGCTACAACTCCCTTTCCTTTCCCCTTACTTCCTCCCTTAAATATAAATGAGAGATCCTTTCAATGTTGTTTTCAGTGATACTGATATATCATCATCAAAAATGATAAAACCACATAAAACTCATGCCAATATCACCAATAATATCTTGCAAATACTTTTCTCAAAGCCACCATGATATGCATCAAACTATGATCCAATACAACCAAGACATGCCACAAACAATATACCATTCCTCAAAGAATATGCCAAAAATCTTCCTTAAACATGTGCCAAAATATCCAAGATGTACCTCAACCATGTTCCAACACTTCCAAGATATGCCTCAAGCATATGCCATAAACTCTAAGATATAGGCCCCAAAATATATAGAATAACATACCTTTCAACATGTGAACCACTTGGTGCACAAGATATTAGATATCCATACCTTCCTCAACTTCAACATCAAGAAGAATACCTTCCTCAAAAAAATTCCTTAGCCTCACGAGACTAGACCGAGAAATAGGCGAGGCCTCATGTGACAATACCAGGAAAAACAACGACGGCCTCACGAGACACCCTATGCTTGACCTGCGGGGGTCTTCTCAATTAGGTTTTTCTAAAAAAACCTTCTTCAATCTGCGGCTTTCAACACTCCCTCCTTCACACAACTCTGCTAATTCTCCTTTGCTAATAAATCACATCCTTTCAAGGTGAATAAATATGTGTTTGTTGATGTTTATTTATACACTTCCAAGAAAATTATTTACTTGATATTTGATCTGACTTGTAACTTCCTTTTTGCAACAAATTTTCTCCTTTAATTAATTTTTGGGCCGACTTCTAACCTTTTTTTCTTAGATCTGGGGCTTCTTCACTTGATTTAGGTGCTTCATATTTAAGAGGGTATAACTTTTGAACTGTGAGGAACCACGTGGTGTTCCACCTACCATTGGAAATGGATTGACAAGGAATATCAATCCAATGAGTTTTTTCATTTATTTGTAATGTCCTTCACACTCTTTTTCTTCAATCAACTTCGAGCTTCTGAATTACTTAACCAATTAACCATACTTCTAGGGATTCTTGTAGACTTCTTCAAAGTGTCTTGTCATGAGGGATTTTCTTAAATCTATTCCATAAGGGGACCACTTTGGAGAATTCTTCAAATAAACTAATCACTTCTATACGATTATGGACTTCTTCTAGGGTTGACATCAATGACAACCAATTTTCCAACAATATCTTCCTTTGGCATTGATGGAAACACTCATACTCCCCTTGTGACCATTTATCCCCATGTCTTCATGCTTCTAATATTTATCTCCTTCTTTTGTTCTTTCTCTCCCCCTTTGACATCAAGGGAAAAGGGTAACTCCACCAAATGATTTCTCTTCCCATATCTTCTTTGCAAAATGTTGTGTAGATCATTGTGGGGAACAAAATACTTCGCATTTCTGTGGAAGATACTCAAATGTCTCTCTTGGGAGAGGTTTCATCAAGATATCTACAATCTATTATTTTGTCCCAATGTACTCCAACTTGATATTATTTTCTATGACTTGTTCTTGTAGAAAGTGGAACTTGATCGGAATATTTTTAGTATTGGAATGCATCACTTGATTCTTGGTGATACTTATAGCACTTGTATTTTCATATAATATTGAAATAGGCTCATCATATTTTACTTGTATGTTTTGCAGGGTTTTATTCATCTAGAGGACTTAATTACAACATGTTGTTGCTGCAATATATTTTTCTTCTGCCATAGACAATGATACTGAGGACAACTTCTTACTTAACTAGGACACCATAAAATCACCCAAGTAGAAGGATTCTCCACTAATACTTATCCTATCGGTAATGGTTCCTGCCCAATATACATATATGTAGGCGACCATAGTCATCTCATTCCCTTTCAAATACCACAATCCAAATTTCGTTGTTCCTATGAGATATTTGTAGACCCTTTTTACTGCCATAACATGAGTTTCCTTCGATGTTAATTGAAATATTGCAACTTATCCAACTTCTTGCATCACATATGGTCTTGAGGATGTCACATAGAGTAGGATTCCAATCATCGATATGTACAGTCTCTAATCTGCTTCCTTAGATTCATCATATTTTCTCAACTTTCAACCAGTCACCATAGCAGTACTTACGTGTACTTACTTGGTTTGGTAAATGAAAATACCTTCATCTGGTTGAGATATCCCGAGTCCCAAAAATAAATTCAACTAACAAAGTAGGGAAATTTCAAACTCATTATGCATGTCTTTGGAAAAATTATTACTCAACCTATTATCATCATCATCATCATCATCACCACTTCCAAAGATTATGTCATCAACATATACTTCAATGATAAGTATGTTGTCTCAATCCAATTTTATGTAGAGATTTCTATTTGCATTTCCTTTTCTAAATCCTTTTTATTGTAAATTCTTGTCCATTCTTGAATACCAGGCTCTAGGGGTTTGATTAAGTCCATACCTATATTTTTTTGATATGAAAACATAATCTTCCCTTTCTGATAGTAGAAACCATTCTGGTTTTTCGATGTAGACTTCTTCTTCTAATTCTCCATTTAGAAATGTTGATTTTGCATCCATATGATAGACTGTGATTTTTTTGCAACATGCATAGGCTGAGATCATCCTGATTGCTTCCATTATGGGCAACAAGAGAAAACATTTCTTCAAAATATACTCCTTCAACTTGAGCATATCCTTTGCATACTAGCCTTAACTTATTTCTAGTTACTTGTCCATATTCGTTTAGTTTGTTTCAAAACACCCATTTTGTACCAATCACATTTGTGTCCTTAGGTATTGGAACCAGTTCCCATGTCTCATTCTTTCTATTTGTTTCAGTTGTTCTTCCATGGCCTTGATCCAATGTTCATCATTTCTAGATTCCTCAAAGTTTCTTGTTTCAATTGTGGACATTAATGCTATATGTCTTTGTTCCAGTGTACGCACTTGTTTGCTTCTACTTGTTTCTATTCCTGCATTTTTATCTCCAATAATTTGTTCTAGTGGATGATTCTTATGAACTCGGTGGTTAGGTGTTTTAGAAGGTGTCTAGAAATCTTGGTAATTGTATTTTGTTTCTTCTCTCTCTACTTTTGGTTTCTTATCTTCTAGTTTTTTTGTTTCTTCTTCTACTTCTTCTTCCTTTAGTTCTTCTTCTTCTTCCCGCTCTTTTGAATTTATGCTTTCTTATATGGTCTTCAACACATTCATTTCATCAATAATTATATGATGTTTTCTACTATTTTTTTGAGCCTTAGGTTGTATCATTTGTATGCCTTGATTTTTCTTGAGTATCAAACTAGTATTCCTTTATCAACTCGAGAGTCAATTTTTCCAATTTTGTTATCTTCTCTTTTTATGTAGCATTTGCTTCCAAACACTCTAAAGTGTTTGGCATTCATTGGTCTTCCCTTCCATAGTTTATATTTATTCGTCTCATTGTTGATTCTAAGCATTACTCTATTAAATATATGAATTATTATATGTACTTCTTGTACCGAGAACATATCACCCAACTTGGAATCTTTCAACATGGTTTTGGCCATTTCTTGTACAATTATGTTCTTCCTTTCAATGAATCTGTTACCAGTCTGTAATTTTCCCAAGGCTGTGGAGGCAGTCATAGAGGTAACATCAAAACCACTTAAGTCTTGTATCTATCCCTCCAAGACTCAGAGAGGGATCTCTCTATTTGATATGGATTTGTTTGAATAGATATTAGGCTAGTTATGCAGAACATGGGTTTATTTATGGATTTTTGAATTGTTTTGGTTGAGACATCAAAAGGACCATTGGGAAAAATAGAGTCAAGGATGAAAGATGATTAAATGAATAAATAACAAAGACATATGTAGCAAGGCAAGATAGTCATATCAGTGGATTCTTATAATTTGTAAGATGGAGAGAGGAAAATATCATAGGTCATTTCAAATGCAGAGCAGAGCTTATTCGAATTCTGCATTCAATCTTCATAAGAAAACATAGATATTGTCTTTAAGCCAGATCAGGCTGTCCCTGAAAAATCCTGAGCATACTCTTCTTATAAGAAATGAGAATAGAAAAACAAAATGAAAAACTTAGGAATCACAGTTTACCTAAGAGAAAACTTCACCACGGAAAATGACACAAGAATCTGGAAAATAAAGTCTTTGTATTCATTCATTATAGTCAATTAAAGCCTGTGAACATTTTTAAATTTTTTGGTCATCCTATGTCCAACCCTTGGTTTATCAAAAGTTTGTGGCTTTATATCCCTTACATTAGATATATCCAAATCCTAGAATACTGGATCAAATTTACTAAAAATAGAAAGTCAACAACTCACACAAGAAAATAAGAAAGGATCCTATAAAATAAGTCAACTCCTTATCTTTGATGGTCTTCATATCCTTATAATATTTGACAGCTGTAGGAAACCTTCCAAGGCTGATGGATACAGAGAAATTGCCATCTTTAGCAAAAGACATTTTTTTTCAAAAATAGAAAACCAATTTTATCTTCTCCTTCTTGCTAGCACCTTGAAAGTTGGAACAAAAACCTAAACTGATGCCCTTGTTTATCATCCATCATTACAAACCATACTCGAGGTGTCTGGGTGAGAAAAAATTGGATCTATGCAAAAATAGTGTCTCTCTGCCTTGTCTGTGCTTTCAGTGGCTAAGAGAGGAAAAATGTGAGCCTGTTAGCCACCGAAAGTTCTGTCTTAGTGAAAATTAACAAAATTTAGAAATACCTTTTGTGTTAGCTTCAAAACACCTTAGGTCTGATCTTCTGAAGCCTCTGCATCTTGAGTAGGTTCTAGAATGGTTGTAGTATTGTTAGTTGTCTCTAGATCATTCAAATGGATGGTTGCATTTGCTAGGGTTTCAAGATCAATAGGTGCTTGAGGCTGAGGTCTTGAAGGCATGGCTTGCAACCTCAATAACCTAAACTTTTTCTTCAAATGCATAGCTACTCTCCATAGACTGTTATAGTCCTTTATGATCTTCTTCTTCTTTTTCTTTTCTTTAAAACTTTCAAGCGCCAATATTTCCAAGGCTGCATTGGTTTCTGTGAACTTCTTTGATAGAGTCTCGTATTGGGTCTTCATCACCTTCTCTAATACTTCCTGTTGTGCTATTTTATCTTTAAGTTTCTTAATCTTTTGAGATCTGGATTGCCTTGACTTACTAGATGAGGCCTTTGCAATTTGTTTTCCTTGATCCTCCTTTGGTGTAGGTGAGGGAATATCTTCATACCTTGTTGTAACTGGATCTTCTATTAGGGCTACTTCTTGCTCTGCTGCAACCTGGTCTTGTTCATCCTCAGAGTCTGTATAGGGGAGATTAAGGATCTTCTTGTCTAGTGAAGGTTCTTCTGCTTTCTCTGCATCCTTTCTAAAATCCAATTTCTTCTTAGCTTTTTTAGGCTTAGAATATTGATAGGACTGATCAACTATGACTACAGAGATGGCTCTCCTCTTTCTCTTTCCACTTCTAGGAGTGGAAGACTTCCTTGAAGAAGACCCCTTTTTATCCTCTAGTTGTAAATTAGTCTGAAACTCATTCCAAAATAAGAAGTGGCCCCAATCCTTGTTCCTTCTCAGCAATATCTCACAGATCAAGAGCTTAATCAAACCATGATGGGATACTACCTCCAACCTTTCTTGGTTTAGCATTGACCCGATGAGCCATCTTAGTCAAGATTTTGTGGAGGTAATAAGGCAGGTTCAAGGGGCTCCTCCCAATAAAGTGATTCATCAATTTGAAATGATAAATCATTACCCTATTATATATACCCTCACAGGTTATGTAAACAAGAATTGACTTCAGCAGGTGCTACCATTTCTCCTCCAGAAAAGACATATGAATGCCTTTCTTCCATATCAAACACTTATGCTCTGGTTTCACATAAGACCTAAATTAAACCTCCTTTGTAAGAGTGGTATTGAACCAGTTTTCTCCAGTCCTTGGCAGCTCTGTCATCTTAGCTACTATGAGAGTTTCGTCCACCAAGAACTTATCTTTGCCAATGACTGTTTTTCTGCCATCAAATGTGAGAGAAAAAAAAATTTCCACCTGTTGATGAGAGCTCTTCACTTTTTTACAAAATTTGTAACAACCTGCGTCCTTGAAGAGTTGGCACACCTCTGGGTGTGATTCCAGGTAACCAATATCATCAAGATCCTTCCTCAATGCTGGTCCTCCTCTCTTCATTTGTTGGGATGCTCATGTACCTGCAAATTGGAAAATTCAGGCTTGGGAGGAGATAGACACAATGCAAAATCAGGGAGGTTTGTGCTCAACTATGACAGAGGCGAGAAATGGGGAAATGTGATTAAGGCGAGCCCTGATTTTGGGGGATGTGAGAGGGTAGTTAGGATTTGAAATGATAATGATTATTCGATAAACCTTGAAGGATAGGAAGTACAAAGACCACGTGATTTCCTAAAACTTAGAGTTGAAATGATCAAGTCAGGATATGCCGAGATCAGATCCTAATTCCTAGGACAGGTGTAAGATCCGGAGGGTTTAGGGTTAGATAGATCAAATCATAATCATAATAACTCGTAAAACACCTCTTACCAAGTCATACTCGACAACTCCTCTATCTTTTCGACGACTAACTACAATCATAACATTTCATTAAGACGAGCTGATCGTTTCAAATCTCCTTGTGATTTTGGTGGTTAGGAGAGCCTCGAGTTTCGCGTTTAAGCCGCCGAAAACTAGGGCTTTTGATGGCTTAGAAGCCCTTTTGAAAAGGCACTTAGCCACCGAAACCTTTATTTTTAGTTTTTTGAAATAAAAACTAAATCAAATGTTTACCAAAGTTTATTACAAGCTTAAAGATCTTTAAAATGAGCCTTAAAAATTTAGAAATGTTCTTTCTAATAACAGCCTAACACCTAATCAAATGAAATTGACTAATTTATTTGAGGAGATAATAGGCCAACAAACTGAAAAATTCATCACGAAACCCACAAATAAATTATGAATCATCAGATCTCCTATCTGTATAGGTCACTAACATAGGCTCCAATTGGGGATGACATCTCCTGAGGAGGTGTCAAGAATCTCAGATCTCCGGATTTTGTAAATCAGTGCCTTATCCATGGGTTGATCCCTCAACTTGTACCTCGATCTGTCCTACACCTTGGTGACTGGAAATCGATTGATTATCCATTCTGACCTTGACTGAGTCTTTGAAGTAAAACAGAAAACAAAATAAACCATATACTTGCCCGACAAGTTTATTTGCATATGGTAAATCTGATAACAAATGTTGATCTGATGATCATATTTATAGACATACATCCAATTCTAACCTAAGGATGCTTGATCTTAATCGATATGAAATATCCAGTATAACCAGTCAAAAATTGGATCTGAAACCTGGGATCTTTCATTGATTTTCCCCAAACTCATATGTAGATCTAGTAATGATATGTGATAAGGATTTCTATCTTGATATCCTTTACATGAAACTTGATCAATATGAAAAACCACTAAACTGCTGAAAATGTATTGTGGTCTTTCCATGAAAAATTTCTCCATATAGATATCTATAGGGTCCAAATAGACCTGAGTTGTTCCTTGGCATTTGGAATCAGTCCATTCCATCTCCTAACCTTGTGTTGCTTGTGAGGTCTCCAAGTCTTCAAACATTTCAAGATGTGTTTGTATTCCGTCTGATGGGTTTTGCACTGATATTTCTGTTGAACCAGACAGTGGGGTAGACTGTCTGATCATATCCATATCATAACAATTTTTTAATTCATTAGGAGTAAATGAAACCAATATTTGAAAACACACATCATCTAGAATATCAAATATAGGGTCATAAAATGCTTCAGTTAATGGTGTCATTGGTCCTACTGGTACTTCATGGTTTATACTATGACTTTCAACTAGAAACTGACCAAGATTCCCTCTCAAAATTTGAAATGAATTAAAGCACAGAGGCAATGAATCATAATGGATCATCTCATTACTTGTTTTAGGGTTCATGATTTCATCTAAGGTTTGACCTTCAAAAAGGCTCAAGGGATACACCTCTAGATCATCTTTTGTATCTCCCCTGTTTTCCTCAACCGATACATTAGAACATTCCTCGTTATTTCTATTCACGACCTGTTTGTAATGTTCCCTTAGCAGTGAGGCAAAACACAGGGGCAGACATTTTGCATTTCTTGGGAAATTTTCTACATCCTCCTCCTTGCAATCTTATTGGGTATGCAAAATATGATTGTCATCTGTGCAGTGTGATAATTGGGCTTCTTCTTCCCATGAAGATAATATTGGATTCTTTGAACAATCATCTTCTATATCAACCATATAGTCACCATTCTGAAGATCATATCTGAGTATATTTTCTATGTATGGGAGGTCATCAAACATGCACATCATCTCCGGATATTTTCCCACCACATCCCAATTTTGAACTTCCTCTTTGAGTGTATTGTGAATTGAGTACATGAAGAAATCCTTTGGTGGTTTAGGATATTGAGGCTAGGATGATAAGTTCTTGGGGACATTTATTCTTGTTCTTTCCAGAGTCAAAGGTACATGAGGCCTTTGAAAAACAATTTCCTCTTTCCTACTAATCTTATGCAATATTTCATCCACGGTGTTGGCCAAAATTTCCAGTTTGTCTTCTGAAGATTTATGTTGATCCTTTTCTTTGTTCTTTCTCAATGCTTCTAGATTTTCCTTCCTGTTCAACAAGTTAACTTCCACATCGACTGCGACATTTTTCATTTCTTCTAGGGTTGCTATATCTCTTTCTCTTAACTGGAGTGTCATTTCTGGATCAAAGGCATCCAGGTAATGCAATTTAGCTAAACCAGGAGGTGGCCTCACATCCATAGGTATAGAATGATACACCTTGTTGAACCTGGTTGAGAATTGTTGTATAGTCTCTCCTGGATTTATTTTCAAGTGGTCATACTCTTCTAGGATGAGGAAAACATTTCTCATAATCACCCACCTATATAAGAAAACTTGCATGAACTGATGAAAATTGTTGATGCTTGCAGCTGGAAGGTTCTTAAACCAATCTTTAACTTTACCTAGCAATGATAGGGCAAACATACTGATACAAACATCATATTCTTCCACCTCAAACAGATCAAGGAAATCTTCAAACTTATGAATGTGTTTTTCAGAAGTGATATTGGCATCCTCTCCATCAAATCTAGGCGTCTTATTGTTATAATTGGTAGGGAAGTCATGGAGAATAGGAGGCAATTCTAGGGGCTTGTATTTGTCTAGGATATTTGCAAATATAGGAGGTAAAGCAAGGGGCTGATGGTTGACTGGAATTTCAACCATGGTAGGAGATGAAGCATGCAATTTGTGTTTTACTAGGCTATCTACAGATACAGGAGTGTATACCAGGGCTATAGGTAAAGGATGAATCCTTTTGGGTTCTTCATCTTGGTCATGATAATTATGAGCTTCAACAATTAATTCTTGAACCAGATTATAATAGAAGAGAATACAATTATAGATAAAGCCAACTATATCTTGGATACAATTTGAGTTCAAATACCTGATCTTTTCAGGTTTCCTTGCCATGTTTCAGGTCCTTCCTCAAGTGGAGTCTTTGAGTTGGCACTGTCTGGAGATAATTGGATTCTCTAGGTGAATTATATCAGCCTACTTGTTTCTGGTCATTGTCCACCATCAGTGATCAAATCTAGAACTTTGAAGTGTACTATTGGGGAAAGTCCCCAGTACGGTCACCATTCTATTATCACTCTGTAATTTTCCAAAGGCTGTGGATGTAGCCACAGAGGAAACATCAAAACCACTTCGAGTCTTGGATCTATCCCTCCAAGACTTAGAGAGGGATATCTCTATTTGATATGGATTCGTTTGAATAGATATTAGGCTAGTTATGCATAACATGGGTTTATTTATGGATTTTTTAATTGTTTTGGTTGAGACATCAAAAGGACCATTGGGAAAAATGGATTCAAGGATGAAAGACAATTAAATGAATAAATAACAAAGACATATGTAGCTAGGCAAGATAGTCATATAAGTGGATTCTTATAATTTGTAAGATGGAGAGAGGAAAAGATCAGAGGTCATTTCAAATGCAGAGTAGAGCTTATTCGAATTATGCATTCAATCTTCAGAAGAAAACATAGACATTGTCTTTAAGCCAAATTAGGGTGCCCTTGAAAAATCCTGAGCATACTATTCTTATAATCAATGAGAATAGAAAAACAAAATGAAAAACTAAGGAATTACAGTTTACATCAAAGAAAACTTCACCACAGAAAATGACACAAGAATCTGGAAAATAAATTCTTTGTATTCATTCATTGCAGTCAATTAAATCCTTTGAGATTTTTTACATTTTTTGGTCATGCCAAGTCCAAACCTTGGTTCATCAAAATTTTGTGGCTTTATAGCCCTTACATCAGATATCCAGATCCTAGAATACAGATCAAATTTACTTAAGATAGAAAGTCAACAACTAACACAAGAAAATAGGAAAGGATCCTATACAAGAGGTCAACTCCTTATCTTTTATGGTCTTCATATCCTTATAATATTCGACAGCTGCAGGAAACCTTCCAAGGCTGATGGATAAGGAGAAATTGCCATCTTTAGCAAAATACATTTTTTTTCAAAAATAGAAAACCAATTTTATCTTCTCCTTATTGCTAGCACCTTGAAAGATGGAACAAAAACCTAAAATTGATGCCCTTATTTATTATCCATCATTACAAATCATCCTCGAGGCGTCTGGGTGAGAAGAACATGGATCTTTTCAAAAATAGTGTCTCTCTACGTTGTTTGTGCTTTCGGTGGCTAAGAGAGGCAAAATCCAAGCCAATTAGCCACCGAAAGATCCTCTTTCGGTGGCTAATGAACAGTTGAAATGTTCACCTAAGCCACTGAAAGTTTTGTCTTAGTGAAAATTAACAAAATTGTGAAATATCGTTTGTCTTAGCTTTAAAACACCTTAGGGTTGATCTTCTGAAGCCTCTGCATCTTGAGCAGGTTTTGGAATGGTTGTAGGATTGTTAGCTGTCTCTGGATCATTCAAATGGATGGCTGCATTTGCTAGGGTTTCAAGATCAACAGGTTCTTGAGGCTGAGGTCTTGAAGGCATGGCTTGCAACCTCAATAACCTGACCTTTTTCTTCAAATGCATAGCTACTCTCCATATACTGTTATATTCCTTTATGATCTTCTTCTTCTTTTTCTTTTCTTTAACACTTTCAAGCACCAATCTCTCCAAGGCTGCATTGGTTTCTGTGAAATTCTTTGATAGAGTCTCATATTAGGTCTTTATCACCTTCTATAATACTTCATGTTGTGCTATTTTCTCTTTAATTTTCTTAATCTTCTAAGATCTGGATTACTTTGAATTGCTATATGAGGCCTTTGCAATTTGTTGGCCTTGATCCTCCTTTGGTGTAGGTGAGGGAAGATATTCATACCCTGTTGTAACTGGATCTTCTGCTAGGGATACTTCTTGCTCTGCTGCAACCTGGTCTTCCTCATCCTCAGAGTCTTTATAGGGGAGATTGAGGTCCTCTTGTCCACTGGAGGTTTTTTTGCCTTCTCTGCATCCTTGCTAAAATCCAGTTTCTTCTTATCTTTTTTAGGCTTAGAATATGGAGAGAATTGATCAATTGCAAATGGAGAGATGGATCTCCTCTTTCTCTTTCCACTTTTGGGAGTGGAATACTTCCTTGAAGAAGACCCCTTTTTATCTTCTGGCTGTAAATCAATCTGAAAGTCATTCCAAAATAAGAAGTGGCCCCAATCCTTGTTCCTTCTCTGCAATAGCTCACAAATCAAGAGCTTAATCAAACCATGATGGGATAATCTGCCTACAACCTTTCTTGGTTTATCCTTGACCTGATGAGCCATCTTAGTCAAGCTTCTATGGAGGTAATAAGGCAGGTTCAAGGGGCTCCTTCTAGTAAAGTGATTCATGAATTTGAAATGAGAAATCATTACCCTATTATATCTACCCTCACAGGTTATGTAAACAAGAATTGACTTCAGCAGGTGCTTCCATTTCTCCTCTAGAAAAGACATCGGAATGTCTTTCTTCCATAGCAAACACTTGTGCTCTGGTTTCAAATAAGACCTAAATTCAACCTCCTTTGTAACAGTGTTCTTGAACCAATTTTATCCAGTCCTTTGCATCTCTGTCACCTCTTCTATGAGAGTTTCATCCACCAAGAACTCATATTTGCCAATGACTACCTTTCTGCCATCAAATGTGAGAGAAAAAAATTCTACCACCTACTGATGAGATCTTTGCACTTTTTTACAAAATTTGTAACAACCTGCATCCTTGAAGAGTGGACAAACCTCTGGGTGTGATTCTAGGTAACCAATATCATCAATCTCCTTCCTCAATGCTGGTCCTCCTCTCTTCATTTGTTTAAATTCTCCTGTACCTGCAAATTGAAATATTCGGGCTTGGGAGGAGATAGACACAACGCAGAAACAGGGAGGTTTGTGCTCATCTATGACAGAGTCAAGAAATGGGGAAATACGATTAAGGTGAGGCTTGGTTTTGAGGGATGTGAGAGGGTAATTAGGATTTTAAATGATAATGATTATTCGATAAACCTTGAAGGATAGGAAGTACAAATACCACATGATTTTGTGAAACTTAAAATTGAAATGATCAAGTCAGGATACGCTGAGATCAGATCCTAATTCCTAGGACATGTGTAAGATCTAGAGGGTTTAGGGTTATATAGATCAAATCATAATCATAATAACGCGTAAAACACCTCTTACCAAGTCATACTCGACAACTCCTTTATCTTTTCGAAGGCTAACTACAATCATAACATTTCATTAAGACGAGTTGACTGTTTCAAATCTCCTTGCGATTTCGGTGGCTAGGAGAGCCTCGATTTTCATGTTTAATCTGCCAAAAGCTAGGGCTTTCGGTGGCTTATAAGCCCTTTTGAAAATGCACTTAGCCACCGAAACATGTATTTTGAGATTTTTGAAATAAAAACTAAATCAAATGTTTTCCAAAGTTTATTACAAGCTTAAAGCTCTTTAAAATGAGCCTTAAAAATTTAGAAATTTTCTTCCTAATAACAACCTAACACCTTATCAAATGAAATTGACTAATTTATTTGAGGACATAATAGGCCAGCAAACCGGGAATTTCATCACGAAACCCACAAATAAATTCTGAATCATCAGATATCCTATCATTATAGGTCACTAACAGACTCCATTTTTATGAGGTGTCCTAGTTGCTGAGAATTCCCTTTTTATTCCATCTTCTTCACAAAAGTTCATGAATTCATTTGATGTGAAATCATCTCCATTATCTGATCTCAAGCACTCAATTTTCAAATAATTCTAGTTTTCAACCATCTCTTTGAATATCCTGAAACATTTGAATGCCTCTGAATTTTTCTTAAGAAAACAGACTCTGGTCATTCTTGTATAATCATCAATAAGTAGCATGAAGTATTTTTTTCCATTCATCCCTTTTGTTCTCATCGGTCCACATAGATCGATGTGTACAATGTCCAATGGTTTTGTTGTGATTATTCCTTTTTTCTGAAATCATTTCTTGTTTTTTTTCCATGTAGACAGTGCTTGCACATAGTATTGGTTGGCTTTGAAATTTCAAGAATTTCTCCTACCATTTCCTTTTTGCTAATTTTGACAATATTTTCAAAGTTCAGATGACCCATTCTTCTGTGCCAAATCCAAATTTCCTTTTCCTTTCCCAAGAAACATAGTTCCTTTCTAATCTCACTTAATATGTATATGTTGTTTGGAGTCCTTATTGTGGTCACCACCAACTTGCTTGATCCTTCTTTACTTATCTCACATTTATTTGAGTCGAATAGAAGTGTGTGTCCTTGGTCACACATTTGAATCACACTTAGCATATTATACTTCATTTTTTCGACAAGTAGGACATTTTCTTCCATGGCATCTTTGGTTCCAAGCTTGACACTTACAGGTAGTAGGGGTGGCAGTGAGCCTATGAACCACTACATCAATGAACATTGTGTGTCAAGTACTCAGAAACATAGCGGCAAGGTCGCTATCAGGGATGTCCAAGAATTTTCTGTACGGACTATCCTATATACTATCATGCGCATGGTAGGGAGTGTAACTCCCCACATGGCTCTGCAAAGCCATTTTCATTATGCATTGGAGTGTGTGGATCCCCGAGTCTTCAACTGGTGTGAAGGGGTTCATAAAAGTATGAAAAAAAATCTTACCAAGTGAAGAAGTGGTGGGTTGAAAAAATTCGAATATAGGTCGATTTTGGTATCCTTCTTCCTAGAGGGGGTCTAGGTTTTACGCTTACAGATAGAGTGGGGTATACCTGCCCCACAAGATCCAAGGATGAAGAGGTGGGTAGACCTCATGGCCCGACATGCAGCTGATCACATCGTTAGGTACAACACTGTCTTCTTCTATTGGTCGAGAACTCAAATTTTCATGGTCGATGATTATGCATATGTCGGGCTATACTTCCTTGGAGATATGAACCTTTCTCTTCCTGAAGGTTCCCAATGGGGGGACATTATCAGTGCCATACAGTGGGCATATTCGCATCCATCATTCATCTTCTCCATAGAGTAGCACGGGCATTCGCGTGTTATAGCGAGCAACATCCTTGATGCTATTGTATATGAAGCCATGTGCTTCACATTTTTGATATTTTGGTCTTTGGACAAAAACACTTTTTTGTAAACTCTGTTTACTTGATGTATATACAAAGTGTGATTGGCTTTTATAAATGTCTCAAATGTCTATCTAACACATAATTAGCCAATGCATCTATTAATGTATTTAGACATATAGGAATGTGTTGATATTCAATGTAATCAAAATGACGTTCCAAGAGGCAAATTTGTAAATATACCCTTAACAAAGTAGGACTTTGAATGGAATAAACATTACTCAATTGTAGGACTAATAATTGTGAATCGAGTCATACAATAAGATGACGGATTCCAAGTGAGACAACGTCGGTCAATAATTCGATGACTACATTGTATTTCATGATATTGTTAGTTGCACAACCAAGGAAAACACCATGTAGACTGATAAATTCATCCGTAGGTGCATATATTTCCCAAGAAACAGACACCAAGTTTTGAGTATTAGGACTGGCACCATTAGGGAAGCCGATGTAGGGTAGCGAAGACACCGATATCTGAAAACCAATTACAATGCAAAGTAAGTAGCTGAAGGGTGAAACCAAACAACGAAAAATCACACAAGAGTATGATACACTAAAAGTACAAGAACTCATGCAAAAATGATTTAAGAATAGTACTTCTTCAAGTAAAGCCCATTTATGGGTTTACTCAAAGGAATTCCATCATAATCTACTAGCTCATAAGATCCCTTCTCCAACACTCGTTTGAAAATATAAGGACCCTGCCACATGGGCTCAAATTTACTAGCCCCTAGCAAATCACAATATTGTTCGTAAAGAAGAACTAGATCACCTTCAGAAAAAGCACGTGGCTTGACATTCTTTCCATATTGGGATTTAACATGCTTGTTATGAGTTTAAATAACTAAGGTGGCATCACGGCAGGTTTCATCTAATTTCATCAAATACAAAAGATGTTCCTCTTCAACAGAGGTGTTAGGGAGTAGTTTGATGGCTAGTTTCAAAGATGGTATCTCACATTCAATCGACATAATTGATTCGATACCACATACTAACTAGAAAGGTGTGAATCCCATGGAAGACTTAATGGATGTCTGATAGGCCCATAATGATGAGAACAACATCGTGTGCCAATTTATTTTATGAATTCCTATCATTCGTCAAAGCATAGTAGTGAGAGATTTGTTGATTGCTTCAACCTGGCCATTGGCTCGTGGATAATAAGGGGTTGAGTTTTCATGGCAAAGACCTAACTTCTCAGTAAGTTCAGAAATCATGAAATTTCGAAAGTGACTACCTTGATCAGTAACGATGGCTTGAGGGACATTAAATCTAGTAAGTATATGATTGAATATGAACAATGCTACAGTTTTCCCGGTATTATCAAATGTAGGCATCACCTCGGCCCATTTAGTGAAATAATACATAGCTACAATAATGTATCCATGCTGCCCAGTTGAGTGAGGGTTACATGTCATGAATTCGATGCCCCATTTAGTGAATGGACCAACGTAAACTACAGGGTGAAGAGGAGCAGGGTGAGATCAGATCTTATGATTATAAGTTTGACAAGTGTGGAATTTTTGGATGACAGTAATGCAATCCTTAAACAACGAAGGCAAAAAATAACCATCTCATAAGATCTTCTGGGAAGTGGCATACCCAAACATATTACCACCACATGCTCCAGAGTGACAGTCATTCAAAGCTTTCTCAGCTTCATCGTAGGTGAGACATCGTCAAAAAATGGAATCAATACCACAAAGATAAAGGGTATCACCAAAGATGATGTATTGATGGGCTTGATATCGTATACGACGACGATCTATACTAGAAATATCAGGTTGAAAATTTTGAGTCTGGAGATAGATGGTGATATCTTCATATCATACATCATCAAAACTTATCAGAAAGAGGGATTCGTCAGGTAAGGAATCCTCTGCCACATTTTATATCTCAGTAGAGGGAAGGCCACATATCAATTAGGAAAAAACCAAAGACTTCTTTGACTTGGCGTGTTCAAACTCCAAATCAAACTCTTGGAGAATAACTATCCATTTGGAGTACTTTCCCCCTTGCAATTGTTGAGTAAGGATATGTTGCATGGGGTTGCAATTGAAAATGATAGTGGTTCTACGTAATAAGATGTAGTGACGAAAATGTTGAACATCTTGAACATCTGGCAAAGCCATTTTTTCCACATGTAAATATTTGGTTTCGGTAGTCGTGATACTCCTACTCAAATAGTATATCACATGTTCATCATGTGAATCATCCTCTTGGACTAAAACCATGGCAATGGTAGAGTCCAAAGCAGCTAAGTAAAGGAAGTAATCTCAACTATAGTCAGGTGGAAACAATAGTGGTGTATGGGTTAAGTCGGGTTTCAAAGCTTCAAAGAATTTTTTGACAGTGTCATCCCATAAAAACTCGTAACCTTTCTTGAGTAGTTGAGTAAATCCTTTCGTTAATTCAACTTAATTGGGAATGAATCGACGTAAAAAGTTTGCCTTCCCTTGCAAACTTTGTAGCTGGTGTAGTGTGGAAGGAGGAGGTAGATTAAGAATAGAATCAACCTTCAAGGGGTCTACTCAAATCTCGTGTATAGACATGATAAAACCAAGAAGTCGGCTTGACTCCACAAAAAAAACACATTTGTTTGGGTGCAATCATATGTGATAATAATGACAATTCAGGAAAATTGCTTGTAAATGTGTCGGGTGATCTTGACGATGCATGGAATGTGTTGGTAAATCATCTATATGGGGTTGTACAATGTGCTTGATATCATGAAAAGTGTAAGACATAGTGTGCTGAAAATTCACCCCAACATTCTTTAGAACAAAAGGTAATTTACAGTAGGCGAAGGTTCCCCAAGGGAAAATAAAATCAGTCTTGTTTTGATCCGCTGGTAAAATATTAATTTGATTATAGCCAGAGAAACCATCCATCAAGGAGAATATTTTACTCCTGGCACAGTCGTCAACGATCTTGTCAATGAAAGGGGTTGGATAATTGTCCTTAGGACAAGCTTTATTTATATCCCTATAATCGACACAAACGTGGATCGTACCTTGTTTCTTATTTACTAGAACAATATTAGATACCCAATCGGTCAAAGCCATAGGATAGACAAAGCCATCTTTAAGAAGTTTCTCAACTTCAAGATTGATAGTAGAAACTTTACATGGATGTACTGGACGAAGTCTCTGTCGAACAGGTTTATCATACAGGTATGTCTTAATCTCATGCACAATGATATCAGGATCAATGCCTGGCATTTCTTCATAAATCGAGGAGAAAACGTCACAAAATTCTTGGAAAACGATTGTATAAGTGTGGACCTCATCAGTAGAACATGAGGCCCATATATGAACATTTTTCACAACTCTCGGTTTAATCGATATGTCAAGAGGAACGATAGGTTAAATGTTACTCAAGTTCCCTTCATACAACATCATGTGTTGACTCAAGAATGGAAGAAATAACAACAACGGTCGACAGAGTCGAAAATCCGTTGATAGTTCTCTATGGTATCATGTTCTAAGAAGAGAATGGAATGATGAAGCCCATCTTCCAATGGAGTATATTCCATGTACATGAATGACATGATTATCTCATCTGTAGGAAATAACATGTGAAACCGATCAGGAGATGATTCATAGAAAGAAGGAGGAGAGGGGGTTGTCGATTTAATTGCTTGATAAGCAGATTCGACCAGACTTAATGGCATGTTGTTGTCATAACGAACATAATCACCAGAGTGAGGTACTATCCACGGGTCATATGACTCAGGGGTTTCATGAACAATGGTTGATATCATGTTAATCAAGGCAACAAAAGGAGGGGGAATATTAGGTGGTGGGATTGGAAATGTACCCATCAAGGTTGAATCTTTTAAAAGACCCACACTGACATTCTCATAACCGGGAGGTGTTTTTGAGATAAAAGGAACATTTCTAGTACGAGAGTTAGAATTAAAGAAGGCCAGTTGGTCAACAGTAATGAAATTTCCTTGGTGTCGGAAACATAACACATGGAAAAGGGTAGACACAACTGCACACATGAAATCAATCCAACTACGGCCAAGGAGAAGGTTATAATCAAGAGGTGCATCAAAGACCTCATCCTCGACATTGACCGATTTACCTTCTAACTTAATAGACAATGAAGGAAGAACACCGTAAGGTTTGAAACCTGTACCATTGAAGGAATTAAAGGTATTTTGTGACTCGGTAAGGGGAGGAGAGCCAATAGCTTTCCAACAAGTAACAGACATAACGCAAGTCGAGGCTCTTTTGTCAATAACGATTCTACATATATTTTTATTTTCCATGACCACTTGGATCTGAAATGCTAACTGAGGAGGAAGCCTTGTAATGTGATCTTCCAAGTCAAATATTATCAGATTGGTATCCGTAGGATCAATTCCACCAATGGCCTTTAACAGTGCCTTTTGTTGAGTAGGACAACTTTGAAGGACTTCGAGAGCCGACATCACAGAGGGTGCTTGCGTAAGATATTCTATAATACTATAGTTTTGGGAATCACGTGCATGAATATTAAATGAACACTTTCTAACAACGCCCTTTGGAGGAGGACGAAAAACTTTATCGAGACTCGGTCATTTGAGATGAAGAGGATCATTTGGAGGTGAAGTTGGGGGGAGGAGTTTGAACCAACAAAGGTGGTAAATCACCAACTTTCTCCTTCGACAAAGAATAATCTTTGGCTCGAGTTGCGACTGCAACTTCGTTCTTCTTAGAGTCACTGGTACACATAAGGACATAGTATGTGGTAGAAGGAGAATATTGGTCATGAATGACCAATTGAGCCTGTTGCTGAGAAGGAAATGGTTGTGACAAGACGATAGGTGTAGGAGGCTTCTTGGTCCCTTGGAGGAACTTAGTAACCTCAACACATCATGTACAATCTTTCATTTAATGATCGTCACCACAAATAAGGAAAGGGTAACGAGGTTTACGTTTATCTTTGTCATCAGCGGGCTGCATTTTGGGATTCTCAGATTGTTAATTATTATATTTGTCTTCCTTATTCTTACCCTTCCTTTTATTTTTATTTTTACTTTTCCCAGTAGGTGTGGATTGAACCGAATTAAATTTAGAAGTATTACCAGAGGAAGGAATAGGAGTAGGAGTATTTTGTACATTAGAAGCATTAGACTTGGGATTGGTGTGATTGGCTTGTATAGAGTGTGTCTCACCATGGAAGGTGTCAATCACACCATCAACAACATGATAATCTACTGGATGTGTTGGGGTAGGATTCGTGGATGGATGAGGAGCATCAGGGATCAAGTCGTAAAGTGTGCCCATTTTTGAATAAATGAGTTCTAGATATTGAGCATGACGAATAGCCTGCTCTTAAGTGATGACACCACCCATGGAAACATCACGGGCTATATGCCCAATGAGTTATTTGGTAAACCAGTCAACAAAAAATTGATCAAGAAGGGGAACTTTGATTAACCGTCTTCTCTTCCTCCACTCATGAATGTGATCAGAAATATGAGTGGAAGAAGATTGTTTAAAAGAACTCAAAATTTCGGTTCCTGTCTCATAACGAATAAGAAACTAGTAATGTGTTAAAAAGTCCATGGCTAAGGTATTAAAGTCATTAAATAATCCTCATGGTAACTTGATGTACCATTTAGTTTCCAAACATGTGAGAGTTCATTGGAAAAGTTGTAATCTGATGGAGTCATCCATCAATGATTTGGATGAACGCCAAAGATGGAAAGTCATAACATGATTATTCGGGTTTTATCTCGATCGACTATTGAATTTAGTAATTTCAGACGGTAGTTTGGCTGGGATGACAACCCAATAAGAAGAGTGCAAAATAGTATCATTCAAAATCCTAGACAAATCCGGTAAATCCAAAGTGGCAAGAAAAGGCAACTATCTATTCACTTGAGGAAACTAGTAGTTTTGAGGAGGAAGTCTCATAGGTATACCAATAGCACCATCAGAAGTTTGCAGATAATTAGATAGTCCTAACAGATTCGGTTGTGGAGGATTTTGATTCAAATAGCCAATGGGGTTTGGTTGATTAGGTATGTTCCCTTGGAAAGGAACATTAGATTGAAAATTTTGACTCCAAGTAGGATTCATAGAACTTGGATACGGTTGACTGAGATTAAGGGGTACAAAAGAATTAACTTGAGGATGTTTCCCCCCAGCCGATTGTTGTTTCCCTTGGAAATAAAGATTCCAAGGTTGATATTGTAACACAGGTACATTTTTTCCATAAAATGGGTTATGGACTCCAACTTGAGGTTTCCCCCCAAGTTGAGGTTTTCCCCCAATCTCAAGTTGCCCCCCAAATTGAGGTTTCCCCCCAACTTGAGGTTGACCTCCAAAATGAATCTAAAAACCAGAAGTCCTAGAATGACTAGTGCCTCCAACTAGATTGGAGCCACTAGGGCTAGGATGATTAGATCCTCCAAACAAAGGTGGAGGAGGAACATAAGCCCCCCCAGAGAGAGCCTGGGTAGGTGTAGTAACAAACTGACTAGTAGGATTATACCCAGGAGGAACAAAACATTTTGACCCTTTGGATGGATTCTGGGTAGGAATAGAAATGGAAGTCTTCAAAGCCTTATACCCAGGGGGAAGTGATGGATTTTTTCTAAGCGGAAGTGGTGTTCCAATAGGATCTTGAGTGATAACCATATTTCCAGTGGAAATAGTCATAGCTTGTGGGACCATAGTAGAATGGGCCATCTGGAGAGGAAGAATTGAGTGAGAACCAACCAACAATTGGTCTG
>JASDQU010104633.1:321575-342461 GCA_032191745.1 Picea mariana | reverse complement strand
TGGGATGGAATGGCTATTTAGTTCCCACAGGAACCTTCACACATGTAACCACAATTTCTTCTAGGGTTTACGCCTCCATGAAAAAGCATAAAGTATGAAACTCCACTCCACGTGACCAACTGACGTGACCACGACCTTTACCCTAAAAGGTGTTTTGGGTTTTGTGACTTCACGATTTATATTGTGATTCCCTCTGATTCCTTTAATCCCTAAAACCTGAAAAGGGTCGATGGGTTCACTAGCTCCTTCCTTATGCTTCGACCATGTGACCTCAGTCACATCCTGGGATCCACCTCCGAGCGCGTCGAAATTTTGTGACTTGTGAGCTCATGATTCAACCTCTTCTCCCTTTCCCGAAGTCCGAACTTGTGACTTCTTCTCCTCAAATCGATGGCCATAAGATTCCCACGATCTGACGATCCAGATTTTGTTGGAATTTTGTGTATCGGGATTTCACAACTTACGATATCTTCAAGTCACGACTTTCTCCACACTCTGACTCCCGAAGTGTCGAAATCTGAAATCACAAGATCAATGACTCTGTTGATCCATATCTAAGGAAAACTATTCCTCCTGAACTTATGAGTGTTGGAAGACACTTATCTTTAACTTCTCCGCTGATCCACTGGATCTAATAGTTCACGTTGAATCAGTAGTTCTCCCTCCGATAATTTCAACCGTTCGTTTGAGTTATCGATACTCCTGGCCAAATAACTGGGCGTCTCCTTTCTGAGCTTTATTTATGTGAGGTGACTTCAACCCTCATCTTCCCTTCGAAATATTCGAAGTCTGTATCCCTCCTGAGATTAGTTCTTGCTGTAAACTCAAGGAATTCAAGGGATTATGCCTGCACTCCTTACGGCTTCACGATAATCTATGATTATCTGAACTCTCCAACTCTATGCGCTCCTTGTGACACTAGCTCTTTAGCCATTCCCTAGGTTGGAAAATTCTAAGACTTCAACTCTCCCACGCACACCTTGCACAACTTTGTGTTATACCTGCACTCCCGCTGGTATGAGAACAACAATATCTCTCCTAAGATTTTATGAAGTAAAACTCATAATCTTGTCAATGCACTCCTTGTGGACCCTTAATACACTCCTTGCAGGAATTCTCAGGACGAGAAACAATTTAAACTCACACTCTCGCTCTCATAGACTTCATACATTCAACATGAAATCATACATACACACATCATTGTAACAAATGCATAACAGAGCATATAAGCAAACTGTAAACATACCATTCAATAGAGACAAACAATATTCATAACAACACCAATAAATTTAGTTAAATCATTCTTATATTAACTCAAGTGCCTATGTACATGAGTTCAATAGAAACAACTATATGCTTATACAATCTTCTACAATCTTTGTTCTTTTCTACTCTCCTACTCTCCTGCTCTACAACTCTATTCTTCCTATTGAGAATAATGATACTATATCATACATATGAGGGAGCTTTCTAGATTTTTCCCTCTTACAGCTCTAGAATATCAAATCGAAATAAAGTCTACAACTACTTCACATTTATTACAATAAATGACTCCAACAAATAGATGAGAGCAACCACTCATGATCTATGTTACAATCTCCAAACCATAAAAGCAAACATATCTTTTCTAGATATTACATTAATGTTTTATCTTTTGAAATTCAAAACGTTCTCAAGATGTGCGTTGATGCATATCCAGCTGTCCTTCCACTTTTGTGCTTGCTTTGTTGGCGATGCTCTTGCATCACATGTTCTTTTCAAAGGTCATGACTTATCATTGACTTATAATTTACATTATAATGCCTATTTACATAATAAAAAACATATAACATATTATTAAATAATAATAAATGTAATATACTAGGTATATTACATACTCCATTTCAATTGGTATATGGACGAGAAGCAATTGAGCCAGCTGAATCTCTCACCCCAAGTTTATTCATTTGTTCAAGCTAATAAGATGACTGATGATGCCTCACTTGCAGGATGGGTTGAAAAATTGACAGAAATTGACAAAGCTAGGTTCTTAGCATATTTTCATCAAACTGTGGAGAAATCATGTTAAAAGGCATGGTATGATCGACCTATAAATAAAAAATCATTTTTGCAAGGTGACTTCATGCTATTATATGATATAAAGTATTAGAAACATCCGGGAAAGCTCCAAATTCAATGGCTTGGTCATTTTATAATTGTGGAAATCCATGAAACTTGAGCTATCAAATTAGCGCAACTCGATGGAATTCTTAGACATAGATGCGTGAATGGTGCATGCTTAAATCCCTGCGTGTATTCTATATAATTACAGTTATGTTTCGCTCCTATTTCTGGGAGTGAGTTAGAAGCAGGATTTTCATTTCTATCTATGTTTTATTTTTTGTCAATACACGTTGACATGTTCTATGTTTATGTTTCTTTGTGCTTCATTGTCATGTCCAAGTCATCCAGCCTAGATATTCCCTTTGTGGTTGGGAGGTCATAGTCACATCCCATCTTACTTAATGTTGCATAAATTTGAATTATATTCCCTTGTGTCATCACATGGGTCGTTAAAATCCATTGGTTCCTTTTTATTTACCCTCACATCAGTACCTGTCATAGTCAAGTTAACTATTAAAATTTGTCCATCCTTTTTCACGCTCACCGCTAGCAAGCTCATTACTTTCTCGAGTTTATTTGATGTCATGTTTCCAAATTTCCACTTATAAAATTAGTGTAAATGTGTTGAACCTGGACAAAATAGATTTAGCTAGGAATTGACATACATAGTTGTAGAGAAAATATGAGAAAAGAGAAGCATGAGAGAAAGAATGAAAGAATTCTCATTAACCAAATGAATAAATGATAATTTACACATGATATACTTTGTATAACTCAACTAATGTGCACTGGAGGAGGATCCAATGCACCATAGTGGTGGTATAGAGTGATATGGACACACACCAACAGTTACGGGAGTAACCTGCCACCTAGTCTAGTTTCTATGGCAGTTATGGGAGTGAACTGCCACCTAGTCTGAGTTAAATAGTCTCTCAGTCTTCAGTTAACTAATTGAAACAGAGTGAATTGAGGAGAATATCAGGGAATCACGAGTAATGTGCTAGTGTAGTGATGATCCCAAGGACAATGAACATTAGTTGGTGATGATCCCAATGCTACATGGTTATAATCCCAATGTGGCATCTAGACTCCACTCAACTGATCAAACTGAAGTGTGAACTGAAGAGAATATTCTCCTAGAGGAATACTCTCCCTAAAATATAGGATATTGAATAATTAATAATAAACATAGGGAAAAACTTAGGAAAAAGAAATCCTAGGTGTGTGTGAATTATCTCCAATACCCCCTTGAACATCACTATGGTGAAAATAAAGAATGGGTCCTAGAAACGAGACCATGTTAGGTACTCAAATACAAAAGACACATTGAAATAAACGAGGAAAGAGGGAAAACCTCATGGGAAAATTTTTCCCTCAAAGTACAATGTATGTAAAAAGAAGAACTGATAGTTTCTAGGAAATTGTGTCCTTCACTCCAAGACGACTGTGTAGAGAATGGAACTTCTGCTCATTGAAGGTCTTGGTGAAGAAAGATGCAGTCTATTTTGTGGAAGGACATAATTGCAAGTCGATGATACCCTCATGTACTAGGTCCCTAATGTAGTGCATGTGGATCTGGATGTGCTTCACCCACTGCCTCTAAACTTGATCTCTACAAAAATTCAGAGTGCTCTAGTTGTCACACCAGATGACGATCGACCGATGAAACTGAATTCCCAACTCAGTGATAAAATGTTGTGGCCACATAGCCTGGATGGTTATGTTAACTTGTACTCAGCCTTGGCTAAATATAGAGCAATAACAACCTACTTCTTTCTTGACCAACAGATAGGCCTAGAACCAAGACTGAGTGAGTAACTAGATGTGGACTTGCGATCAATACTATCACCAACCTAGTCAGAATCAATCAACCTGATGAGGTCTAATGTATATTCTACTGCATAGTAAATCCTAAAGGTGATGGTACCATGTACGTATTGAAGGATACAGTTTGTAGCCTTCCAATGTAGCTCATGCAGCTCCTACATGAACCTGGAGACTACTCCAACTACATAGGAGAGTTCTGGTCTAGAGTGAGTGAAATGCAACAAGCTCCCCAATAGTTATATGTATAGTGTGTTGTCAACCAGTTCAATGTCCCCGCCATCCTCAAGACTGACTCCTGATAGGAAAGGATTCAGGGAAGACTTGCATTCTGTCATTTGAAATCTCTCAAGGAGATCTCGTGCATACTTGGTTTGAGATAGTTTGATGCTTGATGCATCCTGACTCATCTCGAGTCCAAAGAAGAAATATAGTGGACCCATGTTCGTCATAAAGAACCTGTCATGCAGAATCCTCTTGACTGCAACAATCATTGAAGTCGAGCAACTGATGATCAACAAATCATTAACATACAGAAATAGGAGTAGAAGTGAATCAGTCGTCTTGATCATGCAACCATTTGGGTTTGAATTACAACATACAAATTTCTGTGACAACAAGTAGGAGCCCTCGAATCCTACTTGAGGCGATAAAGATACTTCTTTAGTCGACATACCAAAGATGAATCCTCCATAAATCCCTGGGGCTACTCCATATAGATCTCCTCATAGAGATAGTCATGAATAAATGCATTCTTCACGTCCATCTGATGGAATTACCATCCCTTTATTGACACAATGGAAAGTGCCAAAATTATGGAATCTATATTCTCTATTGGAGTGAAGGTCTCATCATAGTCAATGTCATGCACCTACTGAAAGCCTTTGGAAACTAGCCTGGATTTGTATCTGCTAAGCTGTCTATTTGAACATATATATATTTCTAAACTTTTGGACTTTAAATAAATTTTATTCCTAGTTAAATAAGAATAAGACACGCTTGCTATAAGCCATTGATTAATTCTCTCATCTAATCTAATGACCCTAAATATCTTCGGATTTGTCGATCCTCCAGATGGTTAAAAAGTTAAGTCTTGAGAGGTCGCTTCGGAGCTTTGCGCTTTGAGGGTTTCAACAAGTCATAACTTTAAAAAGCCCGAAACCCAAATTTATTCATTATCTCTTTTTCACCAACCTTTGAAATACACGATTCATGGTACACATCTATGTTTTGAATCTTCCTTGAGTCAACACGTGGCACCCTTCCCTGAGATTTTCATCTAAATATTCACACGATTCTAATTAACACTCGGCACCCCGTAGCCTCAACACATCATCTAGAATGATGTCATCTTGCACATGTCACTATGGAGGATGGCCTTTCGAAAATATAATTAGGAGCTAACTTGAAAATCCATGAAGTGGCAAAATCTCAAAGTATCAAATATTAATTAATTAAGTTAATATCGGTTAAAGACAGTTAATCAATTCTCAATTTGGAAGTTCAGACATTTATCATCCATCACATCTTGAAATGTATGAATTCTGAATTTCTGAAACACTTCAAACCTAAACAGGGTTAATTAAATCTAAAAATGATTATCTAATAATTGAACATTTTGCGGTTTCGGTTTTTGGGAATGCTATCTTGAGCTACCATTAAAATCTTGAAGTCCGAATACCCGAAAATGTTGAAAGTTAAGCACGATGAATCAATATCTTAAACAATATTATCTCATAATTAATCTTTCGTGAACTCACGAGTCAGGAATTTTCAAACCTTTTTCATCGAAGTCCTCGATCGTGAACCACCAATATTAATGGCATTAATCACATATCTATGGAAATGATTTCAATATAGATTGCATATCTCCGCCTAGATATTCTCAATAAGGTAAATGAATTTTTCGTTAATTAAATCTAAAAATGATTATCTGATAATTAAACATTTTGCGGTTTCGGTTTTTGGGAATGCTATCTCTAGCTACCATTAAAATATTGAAGTCCGAATACCCGAAAACGTTGAAAGTTAAACATGATTAATTAATATCTTAAACAATATTATCTCATAATTAATCTTTCATGAACTCACAATTTAGGAATTTTCAAACCTTTTTCATCCGAGTCCCCGATCACGAACCACCAATATTAATCGCATTAATCACATATCTATGGAAATGATTTCAATATAGATTGCATATCACCGCCTAGATATTCTCAATAAGGTAAATGAATTTTTCGTCAGTAAAGGTATTCGTAAATCAATATTCTTAAGGTGAATAAGAATATTGGATTTTGAATTATATTTTCATTCTCGCAGAATAGTAATTTTTAACCAGCTGAATAAGATCACACATTCTCTTGTAACAGGTAACACAGTTTTGATTTCATTAATATCATGGCACCACGAAAGATGGCTAAAGAAGCTAGTGAGAGCACAATCCCAAACATAGATGTCCTGTCAGACACCTCACCGAGAGCCATTGATACTATAAAATCATGGAAACAGGTGTTTGATATTCTAGAGCATGAGCTGATAAATTGCCTAGAGGATTCAGGGGACAAAGTAACTGAAACTCATGTGACTAAACTCAGGGATATATTTGAGTCAGAGCTACACAAAATAACCACGTGATCAAGGCTCATGTCGTATAATGACATGATAGGATGGGCCATGGAGAACGTTGACATTTCAACCAAGAGCATTTTCAATTCACAGAAAGTTGTTGTTGGGTATTTTCGACCGGAGCATATACAAGTAATGTATAAATTATCCCCTGTTTTTAAATACATTTACAATGATACATTCATAATGGATTTTGACCAACAAGAGTGCACACAATATGGGAAAAACTACCCTGATTTAATCAAGGACTGGTGGGGGCACCCTGAGAAATTCAGAGCCAACACTCACAACATATATGCCACAACATCGTTAGATGCCCATATGATCTATGTGTCTATGATGCTATGTAGGATATTCGGGAAAAATGACTCCTCTCATTTCCTATTTGCATGGACATCGATTATGCATGAAGTAGCTGAAGGCTATTCTTTCAACTGGGCCAAGATGTTATCAGAAAACCTACCCAAGGAAATCGCAGGGTTCCAATTAGAAAAATCCAAGGGGAAACCTTATCCTTTCTACATGTTGGCATACATCATGGATTCCATCTGTTTTATGACTCCTTTCCCTCTGATGAGATAGAGTTGGACCCCGACCAGCACCGAGCCTATCCATTTCTATCACTCCAAGCTGTGGGAGGACAAAGAAAAATATTTCTTCTATGAAATATGTTATTATGTAGTGGTGTCGATTCATTTCAACCTATAAGGTTTCTCACCCCCCAGGATTTCAAATAAAATCATGGCCAATGTGGGAAAAATAGCAGAATGGTATATCGAGGAAAACATTTCCTACATTAGGTTGTTTGGGTGCTCAGTTCCCCCCCATGCTCTCCCAAAGTTTTTTCCAGATCAGTTGGTATGTCGAGTGGTGGCTTATCAGACTGTAACAGGGGGAATCAGTAAAGAATTGAAAGAAGCCAAGAAAAAGGTATGGCCAACCTTCCCTCTTTAGGTTGGTATGTTTTTTTTGTTAGATTTCGGCCATTCAAAAGTAGAGGTTGTGTCTCTAGAATACATCAAGTTAGTTGATATTGAGTTTAAGAGGAATGAGCCCCAGAAGATCATGGAAAATAACTTAGCTCAATATAATTTAAATAAGTATGTATTCAAGTATTCAAGAGAGCCAGGTCATATGAGGAAGTATTGAGCAGAGTCTAAACTTTGTCTCCAGATCAACTAGCCAGTTTTTACAGTTTTCAAAAGCACAGAAAGAATAGTTTTCCAAAGGTATTGTAGGGAGAACCAATAACACCTTCATCTACACAGGAAGCTACATGTCGGGGTAATGAGGCAGGAATTTCCGAAAAACAGAGTGCTAAGGAAAATATGAAGAATGTCGAAGTCTCAATGTAGGAAGTGGAGACTTCATTATCAAACCCACTAGGTACTCAATCAAAATCCTAGCCTCAAGATTTTCTAAAAAAGGGACAATATACATCATCGTCTACACCGGATAAACCGACTACCAACACAACAAAGAAACAACCTTCGACAGAGATAGGTAGCCCCATTTTTCCATTAACACCTTTACAGACAAGTCGAGGAGATCATGATTCCGAAGTCATATTTATAGAGGATCTTACTCCTATTTCATCCGAAGAAATTCCTCCTTCATAACTCTTTTTCAGCAAGAAGAGGAGGGCCATAGTTAAAAGAGAAACGCATAAAAAAGATGGTGCAATATTCAAAAGGAAAATCATGTTGTATGATGGACAAGGCCTAGATGATTCATAATCCGTCGTGGAAATGGTAGGTTCATTAGTTTCCTTTGCCACGACCAATCAGTGTTTAGTGGAAAATCTAGCTGAGTAGCTGAAACAAAGGAATTTGTTGGTAAGGTAGTTGCAAGACCAGATGATGACCATGGAACGAGATGTAAGAAATAAGATGAAAAAAGAGTTTTAACAAGTCAGAGTCGATGACAGACATTAGATCCAACATATGAAATCCAACCTCGATGAGCTCTATCAAAATTCACATGCAAATAGAGGGTTGTTCACTCAAAAGGAATAATTGATCAAGCAACTACAAGCCAAGATAGACTTGACTGAAGGTAAATCAATAGAGATCGCAGATTTCCAAGATTAAGCACTGGAGGTACATGAAACGTTAGAATCCACCCAACAAGATCCTTTTGCCAAAGTGGAATCCATTCAAAATTGTTACCAGGTGGTAGATCTTTCCATGAATAATATTTACATTACAAAAAGAGAAACCTTTGCATCTCAGGCTAAGATTCAAGAGGCTATCTTACCAGTACCAAAAGATGATGTATCAGAAGTTACTCGACTGTCTCTGTCTGAGAAAACTAGAGGCAACATAATTTTAAAGGCATGGGAAACAAATCTTGTCGAAAGAAAAAGATTGGTCGGAGAGGTACACAAAGCTTGTCTAGAAGCAATCTCTTCACTAGACAAAGGGCTATTTGATGTTGATGGAAATAGTATCTCTGAAGCCCTGGGGCAGATTGACATAGCAAATAACCAATGTAATTCTAGGACAAGCAAAGAAGAGGCCATGGAAATCATCCAACAAATTAACCAAATTGATCTCATCCAAATAAAAAAATGGATAGAAAGCCCAAGCATGAAGTTACAGGCCATATCTTTGGGAGAAAAGAAGATACAGGAAAGGTTTCCCCAAGTAGAAAAGAAGTTATACATTTTTTAAGCAAATGAGGCAACTGAACCTTCTGGGTTGGTGGTATAGTTAGTGAGTAGATCATCCAGTGTGTCGATTATTGGAAAACCAACACATATGGAAACAAGTGAGAAGACATGTGCATATGACTCATACAGGTCAAAATCAGATGACAGTTGTTTCCAAGATAAAGGATGAGGAGAAGAAATCTCTCTACCAGCAGACGAAGAGAAAAAGGAGAAGGCCAATGGAACTTTCCAATTTCACATGTTTTAATATTTACTATTTTTAGAATTATGGGAAGTCCAACCGTTTTGACTTGAGACCATTTTGTATAAATACATAGATTAAATAATTATTTCAAGATTCTTCTTGCCAATTGTAACAAAGAAAACTCTCCTTATAGAGTATTAATACAAGTGCAGACAAAGATTCCAATTTCTGTTAAATCTGGGTTATGTGTTTCTTTTGTTTTCCATTTCTTGGAATTTCTTTATGTATTCCTTGATAAATGTTTGATTCCAATTTAGTACAACAAATACTATAATCACAAGGTCTCAGTAACTTATTAAGTAAGAAACTTTTCCTATGCATTTACTGTGAATAAATCAAGACCTGCTTGTTGAGTAGATTACTGCAATTTTTACTTTATTTAAGGTTATACTATCTATTTTCCTCTACTTCAAACAAGGTAGGATACTTCAATAATTGGTGCACTGCTTCATTTTACATTTTTGTATTTTAATCTCATACCATTCGATATTTCAATTTCGGCTCAGATATGAAATACAACCTCTGTGTTGTCAAACTATTTATTTCATGTAAGGAATTTTTCTCATACAACTAAGGTAGAAAAAGCACTTTAAAACACACTCTCTTACAACTCTCCTTATGCCTGACATTATTCTTTGAGCCTTAAGTTTAATATTAGGACCAACATCTTTTTGGCATTGTTGTCGGGGATGGAGAAACGAAGTTATTTTCCCTGGGAGAACGAAAAGGTAATATTCTCTCTTTGATAGTGAATAAAGATTGAATACTAAATTAAGGCTATTTTTTATCTTTCACTTGGCGACTCCACCACAGATAAACTGACATCTAGCTGAAAGAATATCAAAAGCAACCCAGACAATAAGTAGACCACACCTGTATCCGATCCTGAAAAGTTGTTAAAAGCAAAGGTATACCTCAAGTCGACTATCGCATCGACAGGTAAAAAATACCAACCTAAATTTACCCAAGTCAATACTAAAGTTCTGATTTAAGAATTAACTCCTGAAGAGAATTTTAAACAATCACCCTCTGTGGAGGCCTCAACTAGCAAGCTCGAGGTTAGATGTGAAGACCCGAGGGTAATCATACCCAAAATAAAGATTGAGATTGATCCTTCTAATACTCCTAATGGTCTGAACAAAAGAGCCTTCTCTTTACCCATTATCATTAATACTTTGTCTACCTCACCCTTTCCCGAAGTAAAGGTATCATTTCTATGAAACCATGAAGAACACATTATATACCCTGAATCGTCTCCTATCGGTTCGTTGATTTACACATCTTGTAAGCCTGAGGAAACCAGTCCATGTTTTCCTTTACCTCCTCTTCTAGACTTTGCATCTCCTGACGATCATTTTCCAGATTTCCCTTCACCATATCCTGAGGAAGTTGAAAGGTCGCCACTTTGGTCCCTAGAATTTTTTGAAAACCCTCTTTTTAACTCTCAAAATTCATCCCCCAGACTTCCAATGGATACTGCTGGAGGAGGTGGAGGAGGAGGTGGTGCTGGAGGAGGAGGTGGTCAAGGAAAACCTCCACCCCCAAGGATTTTTGCCAAAGTAGCAGCAAGATACGCTCCCTTGGTCCTTCCCCCAATCCTTCATGATTTACTTACAAATTATATGAAGAACTTACAAAAGTTTATGGGAGAAGGAGGTTTAACTACCACAGAGCACATCACCTTTTTTTATCAATTCGCTGATATCCTCGGTATTTACCATGAAGATGTTTATTCCAGGTTTTTAGTGAAAACGTTCAAAGGACAAGTAAGAATATGGTTTCGAGGACTCCCAGTAGGATCCCTATGGTTGTACGATGATTTAGAAAACTCTTTTTTAAGACAGTGGGGAGAAAAGAAAGACCATCTTTACTACTTAACTGAATTCGGGGCATTGAGAAAAAATAATTATGAGTCGGTTCTTGAATTTACTTAGATATTCAAAAAAAATTATCATAAAATCCCAACAGAAGTTAAACCCTCTCAACCTATAGCAAAGGTAACTTTCAAAGGGGATTTTGAACCTGATTTTTCCTTACTTCTAAGAGAAGTAAGATCGACTACCCTGACAGGAATGCAATATGACACCATAGAAATCGAATCAAACATGATGGCATCTGGTAAACTAAAAGCGAAGGTTGAGACAGGAACCAAAGAACCTAAACGCTTCAGGTAACAAGCAGGAACCTCCGCATATGGGAGGTCTATGGAAGAAAAAATGGATGACATGGCTAAAATAATAAAAGACTTGTCAAAAAAAATCTCTATAATGTAACCAGACCAAGATAAACCTGATCTATTTGCTATAAAAGATTTCAGGAGAAATCTTAACCGCCAGACCCAGCAGAGACAAATAAAAAACAAAGATAAAAAAACATAGGCTTCGTTTAAGTCATAAAATTTTATAGGATATGATATCCATAATTGCAAGGGGTTAGAAGAAGATATAAACAACCTCAACAATGAAGAACATGAACCTCATCTAACTAGACAGGATTACGCAATATCTCTAGACCAAGAGGCCCCATTTAGTAATGAGGAAAGTATAAATAATCTGGGAGGGTCTGCATATCAAGGAATCATCGACACCATAATGTCTGAGCTTCAACAGAAATATAATTTGACGCGTAGAGAAATGAATACTGCAAATGCTCCACAAAAAAATATTTTATCAAGAAAGAAAATGAATGAGGTGGTTGTTACTAAACCATTAGTTGAAAAACAACCTGCCCAAACCAAAACAGTTGAAACTGGAGAAACACAAACCAAGAAAATAGATAATAATGAAGCACAAGATACAACTAGAGAAAGCAACAAAGAAACTGGAGGTTTTTGTTTAGAAAATGAAATAAATAAAATTAAAATCCGCATGCCTATGGTTGAGCTCACTAAGAATCCAATTTATAAAAAACAGATTGCTAAAATGATGAAAAAAATTGATACTGAATCTCATGCAGATGTCATAAATCTACAAGATGAAATACCAATGATTATGTTTGGTATGCACATTGAAAATGTTAAGGATTAATCTATAGTGCCTTTTTATACTACCTTAACCGTGCATAATCACTAACTTCATAATTTCATGTTAGATTTTGGGGCTTCTCACAACTTAATTCCTAAAGTTATCATGGAAAATTTGGGCCTTGAAATAACCAGACTATATAAAGACTTATATTCTTTTGATTCCAGGAAGGTTAAGTGTTTGGGCATGATCAAGGATCTAGTGGTGAATCTTACACAGATTCCTGTAAAGAGTATTCTTATGGATGTAGTCATTGTTGACGTCCGTTCCAATTATGGCATGCTTTTATCCAGGTCTTGGGGCACAAAACTTGGGGGATCACTTCAACTGGACATGGCATACACTACGATCCCGATTTTTGGTGGACAATTTACTCGACTATATAGAGAGACTAGACTGGCATATACTGTAAGTGACCCTCAAAACCTGAAACATTATCCAGTTTATACTGTTGATCAGGATCTAGGAAATGGTATTTTATCATTAGATGATGATTTTGAAGATTGCATATAAGAAGGAAAAAAAAATGGAAAAACCACAGAAAATTGTAAATAGTAGGGAGGGAGTATGGAAAATGTTTTTTGATGGCGCTTCATCCTGTGAAGGGGCAGGAGCTATAGTGTTATTTGTTTCACTCGGAGATGAGTATGTCATCCAATTTTCATACAGATTATAGTGGGAAATTGGTTATACTAATAACATCTGTGAATATGAAGCTCTGGTCTTAGGATTGGAGGCTGCCAAGAAACTAAAAATTGAACATCTAATAGCTTATGGTGATGAAGAGCTTATCATGAAGCAAATAAAGAAGCAATGTCAAGATAAACACCCAAGGTTAATTTCATATAGGAATTGTGCCTGGTATTTGATAGAGAACTTCTTCTCATCATTTAACATTCACTACATTCCCATAATGGAAAATCAACAGACAGACTCTTTGGCCAAAGTAGTTGCTACATTTGTACCACCCACTATCTTAAAGATGAAGTATCATATAGAAATGAGACACAGAACTTCAATTCCAAATAATGTGCAACACTAGCAGGTCTTTGAAGATGAAGAGAAGATTAAACAGTTTCTAGAAATGGTTGATGAATTCTCTAAGACCCATATAGATCAAGAAAACTCGAATGATCCTATCTGGATCATGCAAGAAGGTGAAGAGCCTAAAAATTTCCAAGATAAGATCGTGAATCACTAAATGCTTGTACTGAAGAATAATCAAATCCCTAGAGGTATGATACCCTTAGAGAGGTTGTTTGATAAAGATGACATACCCTTGAAATCTACCCTACGACCTCAACCTGAGGAGGTTGAACATTGTGACATAGGAACTAAAGAAGAACCTAAGATAGTCAAGTTATCTAAGTACCTTCCATCTCAGGTGAAGAGTAAATATGCTGAATTTATTAAACAAGATAAATATGTCTTTGCATGGTCCTATGATGATTTAAGAACGTATGATACCTCGGTAATTGAACATAAGATTCCTTTGAAACATGGTATCAAACCTTTTAGACAAAAAATGAGACAGATCAACCCTATCCTCTTACCAATAATATAAAAATAAGTCAAGAAGCTCCTCGACACAAAGATTATTGTTCCACTTAGATATTCTGAATGGGTAGAAAATTTGGTACCCGTCAGAAAGAAGAGTGGAGAAATAAGACTTTCTGTAGATTTCAGGAATTTAAACCACTCATCCTTAAAAGATAATTACCCAGTGCCAAAAATGGATCATGTCCTGGAAAAAGTAGTTGGAGCCAAAAGAATGTCAATGATCAATGGTTTCTCAGGATATAACCAAATTGTTGTCCACGAAGATGATAAATAAAAAATTGCATTCACTACTCCATGGGGAACTTTCATGTATGATAAAATGTCGTTTGGTTTGATGAACGTAGGGGCCACTTTCCAAAGAGAAATGGATATAGATTTCATCGGTGAGAGAAATAAGTTTGTTTTCATTTACTTAGATGATCTAACAGTCTTTTCGAATTCTGATGCAGAACATCTGGTTCATCTCAAACAAACCTTTGAAAAATGTAAAAAAATTGATTTGTCTCTAAACCCTAAAAATCTCATTTTGTTATGCAAGAAGGCAATCTTCTGGGTCATATAGTTTCAAAATATGGAACAAATGTCGATCCCAAGAGAATCAAGGCTATTGAAACAATAAACGTTCCTATAAATAAAAAATAAATCCAGTCTTTTTTAGGTAAAATAATTTTTTTGAGAAGGTTTATCCCTAACTTTGCTGAAATTGTCAAATTAATTATAGATATGCTGAAGAAAGATAGTGAAATAAAATGGACTCTCGAAGCTAAAGAATCATTCGAGCGAGTTAAGAAAGCTATAAGCGAGTCTCCAATATTAGCTAGTCCTCACTATACTAAGGAATTCCTGATCTTTTTTTTTGCATCAGAACATATTATCGCAGTAGTACTTCTCCAAAAGAATGAAGGAGGTTTCGAGTAGCCGATAGCCTTTTTCAGTAAAAGTCTTAGAGATGCCAAATTAAGATATGATATACTGGAAAAACAAGATTACACGATGGTGAAAGCTCTAAAATATTTCAGAACATATGTACTGCATTCTAAAACAATCGCTTACGTGCCAACAAGATCTATCAAAGATATATTGGTACAACCAAACATTAATGGTAGGAGAGGTCGGTGGTTAGCCAAAATTCAGGAATTTGATCTAGAAGTAAAACCAACCAAGTTGTTCAAAGGTCAAGGTATGGCAAATTTATTAGCAGAGTCAAATTTCAGAGAACTTGAGATAAATCATCTGGAACCACATGGACCTATTCCAGACAGAATAATTTGACGATCAAACCCCTACAACTCATATCGAGGATAAATTTTCTTCCTCTAACTGGTATCACAATATCGTTTCATATCTACTCACCCTTCAGTACCTGAGTGATATGACTCCATCAAAAGAAAGAATGATGAAACTACACACAGTTAAGTACTGTATTATTGAATGACAATTGTACTAGAAAGACCCCCTAGGTTTCTTTCTACGTGTCTAACAAAACTTGAAATAGAGGATGTCGTAAATGAATTTCAAAAGGAGTGTGTGGAGGACATCACGCCTAGAGGGCCACGACCTACAAGATCCCGAGAGCTGGATATTATTGACCAAAGTTATTTACTGATGTGAATGTTAGGGTCATAGACTGTAACCCTTGCCAATTGTTCTCCAACAAACAAAATCTCCCTGCTCTACGTTTGGTCCCAGTCAAAACAAAGGATCCTTTTCAACAACGGGGTTTGGATTTCATTAGAGAAATACACCCATAGTCGATTTCCCAACATAAATGGATTTTAACTGTTACCAATTATTTCACAAAATGGGTGGAGGCCATTCCAACTCGGAATGCCACAGATTCGGTAGTTATAAAATTTTTGGAGGAAAACATCCTATCCAGATTTGGCTTCCCCCAGAAAATAGTTACATACAACACCCAAGCATTCAAATCTATGGAAATGATAAGCTTTTGTCAGAAATACAACATTCTTCTAGGACATTCCATAATTTATTATCCTCAGGGAAACGGGTTGGCCAAATCGTCCAACAAAAGTTTGATGAATATAATCAAGAAAGTATTAACAAAAAATAAGAAGGCTTGGCACGTTCACCTTAAGTACTCCTTATGGGAAAACCAGATCGACACTAATAATTCAATAGATATATCTCCTTTCCAAATGCTTTATGGAACCGACATTGTCCTCCCTATTAATCTAGTTCTTCCAATAATGAATTTGTGGCAAGATGCAAATGAAGAGCCAAATAACATAACAAGGAGGATAAACCAAATAATTGAAGTCCAACAAAACAGGGTTGAAGTCGATGACAGACTTAAAAAATATCAAGATGATATGAAAGCCCTTTTCGATAAAAAAGTGAAATACGGGGAGTTCCTTCCCGATGATCTAGTTTTAAAATGGGATGCTAGAAAAGAAGATGCGGGAAATCACGATAAGTTTGATCACCTCTGGTCCGGACCTTTCAGCATTACATCTACAAAGGGGAATAATTTATTCCTACTAGATAATCTCGATGGGAAAAAATTTTATGCCCCTATCAAAGGGCGCTATCTAAAACATTTTATGCAATAAACATGTTTGACAGTACCATTGTATATACCATTTTTGTTTTTTGTTTACTTTCACAATTTTATTTCCTTTTTGTAGGATACCTAAATTTTAAATTATAAATAAATCTAGTTTTACTTAATATTCCGAAAGGGAAAAAAATAAAATAGTTGTACTGCATAACATTCCTATTCTGCGGAACTCTCTGATTATTTATTTTTTATTCTCTTTCAGAATACTTATTATCAGAAGAGAAATAAGGAAGTACCAAAATCCAATGCTCAGTTTTCAGAATATGTGTTTCTCTCAAAACAGGTGATGATTTAATGATGGTTTGGTTGAAAATATAAGTGAAATCTGAGGTATGAATTTCTATGCTTATTGTTCAAACTAAAATTCTAAAAAAGAGATCTCATAAGATATTAACAAGGTCCTACTCATGTAAATATAATCACCCGATCAAAGATCAGAAATATATAAATCTATAGATTTCTAAGTCAAATGAAAATAAAATAAAAACGAAATAAAAAAGAAAAGAAAATAAGAATAAAAGAGAATCTTAATAATCAAGACGTGAACTCATGTGGAAAGGAAATCCCTTTTCAAGCCCTCTCACTACTCTTTCTATTTCCGTTTTCATATCTTCAAGATTTTAATCTATATTGATTTGCACTACCTGGCTTTAAAATCTTCATAGAAAGAAAGACTTTTTCCTTGACTCAGAAAGCTCCAGAGCATATCTTAAAAGTAAGATTAGGCAAGAATATTTAAGTTCCTCTGAATCTAACTGAAATAAATTATGTCTAGGATAATATTGATAGCTTTAGCTCTTCTAACAAATTTAAAATGATCAGTTCACTCAAGGAAAATCCATGAAAAATAAAAAATTCCCATCAGATCTTCCCTATAGGAATATATGTATTGAAGATCGGGAGAGATTTAGCTCATAGTACGATAAAAAACTATTGACAGACCTTTATTGTCAAATATTAAGTAGATATCAACCTTGTATGTTACATACAAATTGATTGCCCCCACTTCAAAATTAAAATAAAATATAAGACAGATGGTGAAAGGAAATTCATAAAATGATTTCCCCCATCTAGTCCAAGACAAATGGTGAAAGGAAATTCGTAAATCGATTTCCCCCACTTTTTCCAAAAGACATGATGAAAGTAAATTCATGTAATGATTTCCCTCATCTCAAATAAAATGAAAAATTGCTAATTGAAGTGGTCAAAGGAAATTGAATGGGAGGTGTAGATAACTTCATTGGGGTACTGAACAGGCTCACTGGTTGTTGGCCCTTGACCAAGTTTTGGGATATACTTGGTCATATTTGACCATTTTTGGGACTTAGACACCCTATCGAAGGAATCATGCAAAACGAAGCAGAGATCACGGGATCTCGGCCCACTTTGGGTCCTTTTGGGGTTTTTTCGGGATAATGTAATGGGATTGGGATGTTGGCCCATGGGTTTACCCATGCTTAGGCCCACTTTTGTAAATGTATAAGTAGAAGTCTAGGCTATATAAGAAGATGCTAAAAAGAGAAGTTAGTAGTGGCTTAGTGCTAAGAGTTGATCTATGTGATAGAATTGTAGAGCTGAGTGCAAGTATTGTAAATGTTGAGTGCACAAATTGTAAGGAGGCTCTGTGCTACATCTACTCGGGGAAGGAGGATCTAGTGAGGTGCGTGCAGATCTCCTGTCCTATGTGGAGTAGGATTTTGATAAGATCTGTGTTGTAACCTGATTGACTGAAGCTAATACAGAAGAAGAATTGGTGGACGTAGCCCCAGGGTGGGGGTGAACCATGTAAATACTATGTGTTGTGCTTTGTACTTATTCTTAGATGTTTCATATTGCTAAGTGCTTAGATTATATTGGATATATCTATTCTTTCTTTGTTCTTCTGAGATGTGAATGAATGTTAGATCTGATATATATGAAGATGCTTAGTGTTGATCTACTGGATTTGATCTGTTTTACTCTTGCTAAGTGTTGGAATCTTAGATCTAAGTGAATACTGAGATGCTCTGTACCTTCTGAGAATTATAATAAGGAATGTATATTTATGATAAACCTATGATAAGTGCTCTGTTAGAGATATAATCATAGATCTGTGTCCCAACTAGGGTTGTAGACACCTGAGTCTTGCAACTACCCCTACCTCTACCTTGGGTGAGACTTCATCTGCTTCGCAGGTGTTGCCAAAAGGGCCGATAGTTAGGGCTTTGTTGGTGCGTTATTGTAGCGTTGAACCCTGGGTCTGCCCCTGTACCAACAAATGGTTTTTTTGTTGGGACTGTGATTGCTGGGAACTCAGAAAGAAAATCTTTGTGCAAAGATTCGATCTAGAATCTGTGAAATCTTTGTGTGTAGATCTGCTGCCCTAGTGCACAGATTTTCATTCGACCTGTGAAGGTTTGTGCTAAAACGAGAAGGCTAGATCTGAATAAAAGAAGCAAGATCTGAATTCTTTATGCTCTAAGAAAGGTAAAAGTAGAAGTTTCTAAGGAAAAAATGTCAGATTTGCAGAAAAGAGGTAATATCTGTAAGCTCTGTGCTCTGATAAGAGGTAAGAATAGTCAAAAGATTTTAGATCTGGAAGTTTTGTGCTCTGCAAAAGTAAAATAAGTGAAAATTTTTGTTTCTAGAGTATGGATCTAGGTATGCTTGATAGATTATATTCTAGCTTGAAAACTAGGGCTCTGATAGATGAAAGAAAGTTCGATATGAATAGATATGATAGATATGTTATACCTATGCATAGAAAGAATGTCTGGACTAACAAGCAGATGCAGGATCCTTGAAAGAATTTTTTGCAGGCTAGCTACCATAACCCTAGTGCGCAGTACAGAAGAGATTGGGGATCATTTAAAAGAAAGAGAGGATGAACCCTCTATTACAGCTGCAGAAGACCAAGACATTTTTCTAAGGAATGCCCTGGTGGAAGACCTAGTTTCCCCTATTGCAAAGCTTTGGACCACGAAGTATTAGATTGTCATAGAATGATTGCTAAAATTGAAGGCATGAATCTGAAAGAAGAAAACCCTAAGGCATATCTAGAAATAATAGAACCCCAAAGAGAATCAGACAAGATGTTACTACATATACAAGACACCTTGAATGATCACCGGCATGTTAGATTATCAGAGGCCTTTAACAAGAAAGAATGCATCGAGGTAAGAATAGGAGACTTCGAAATTGACTGTTTTCTGGATGAGGAAACACAGGTGAATATTATGACAGAAAGAACTTGGGAAGCTATAGGGAGGCCTGTTATGACCCCTTCACTGAGTGGAATAAGGTTATTCAAAGGGAAAATAGTGAACCTATGTGGAAGGCTCAATCAGATATCTATGAATGCTAATGGAACTTCAACAAAAGAAGATTTTGAGATTATCAAATTTATTGAGGACAACGCCCCGTTTACTATGTTACTTGGAAATCATTGGATTGAAAGGAATCAAGCCAGAAAGAAGGAAGAAGAAATTTTTTTAGAACAATAGAGACAAGAGTTAAAAGACTTCATGATCAGAAGGATCATGCAGTTGATTGAAGAACAGGAGAACAAATTGAATCTATATCACACTAGGAACCCAGATGTCAAAGTTATCAAAAAACCAGAGGACTCACAGAAGACTAAAGTTTCTATCTCAAATAAATAAGAGATGTTATACCTGAACCCTAATAAAGAACCTCAACAACATGAAGTAACTATATCCAAGGAAAATAGGAACCAAAATGGGAAAAGAACTACTGAGATGAAGTTCACTGGAAAGAAAGCTAGAAAGTTAAGTAAGAAGAGGGCAACGATTGAAAAGTTGTAGGATATTCCAGATAGAACATCACAAAAACAAAACTTGCAGAATGGGAGCTTCTCCGTGATATCAAAACAATAACCTATGGAACTTCATCATGACGAAGTGATATAGCCATTGGACCAATATACCCATTCGACTTCTGCCCCAAACAGACAGAAAATCATTAAAGGATCAACACTAGACCGTTGGACCGCACCATAACAGACAAATAAATGTTAATGGAAGCTTCATGCTCGTTGCAAGAAGACTGTTGCCAAATTCTTATTTAACACATCGCGCCATGCCCGAAGAAAAATTTTAACAATTGAGAATTTGAAGCCCACAGAATAGTGATTGAATATAGTGGCCATTGTGATCTGGTTAGCCATCCGAGTGCAGTATCTGAGATCATTGTGAACCCTGATTGTTTTTTTTTTCCCCAAGCGTGTATATACGATGAATTTAGTGCAGCTAAATAATCT
>JASDQU010104633.1:278663-306711 GCA_032191745.1 Picea mariana | reverse complement strand
GGATTTTGAATTATATTTTCATTTTCGCAGAATAGTAATTTTTAACCAGCTGAATAAGATCACACGTTCTCTTGTAACAGGTAACACAGTTTTGATTTCATTAATATCATGGCACCACGAAAGATGGCTAAAGAAGCTGGTGAGAGCACAAACCCAAACATAGATGTCCTGTCAGACACCTCACCGAGAGCCATTGATACTGTAAAATCATGGACACATGTGTTTGATATTCTAGAGCATGAGCTGATAAATTGCCTAAAGGATTTAGGGGACAAAGTAACTGAAACTCATGTGACTAAACTCAGGGATATATTTGAGTCAGAGATACAAAAAATAACCACGTGATCGAGGATCATGTCGTATAATGACATGATAGGATGGGCCCTGGAGAACGTTGACATTTCAACCAAGAGCATTTTCAATTCACAGAAAGTTGTTGTTGGGTATTTTCGACTGAAGCATATACAAGTAATGTATAAATTATCCCTTGTTTTTAAATACATTTACAATGATACATTCATAATGTATTTTGACCAACAAGAGTGCACACAGTATGGGAAAATCTACCCTGATTTAATCAAGGACTGGTTGGGGCACCCTGAGAAATTCAGAGCCAACACTCACAGCATATATGCCACAACATCATTAGACGCCCATATGATCTATGTGTCTATGATGCTATGTAGAATATTCAGGAAAAATGACTCCTCTCATTTCCTATTTGCATGGACATCGATTATGCATGAAGTAGTTGAAGGCTATTCTTTCAACTGGGCCAAGATGTTATCAGAAAACCTGCCCAAGGAAATCGCAGGGTTCCAATTAGAAAAATCCAAGGGGAAACCTTATCCTTTATACATGTTGGCATACATCATGGATTCCATCTGTTTTATGACTCCTTTACCTCCGATGAGCTAGAGTTGGACCCCGACCAGCACCGAGCCTATCCATTTCTATCACTCCAAGATGTGGGAGGACAAAGACAAAGATTTATTCTATGAAATATGTCATTATGTAGTGGTGTTGATTCATTTCACCCTATAAGGTTTCTCACCCCCCAGGATTTCAAATAAAATCATGGCCAATGTGGGAAAAATAACAGAATGGTATATCGAGGAAAACATTTCCTACATTAGGTTGTTTGGGTGGTCAGTTCCCCCCCATGCTCTCCCAAAGTTTTTTCCAGATCAGTTGGTATGTCGAGTGGTGGTTTATCAGACTGTAACAGGGGGCATCAGTAAAGAATTGAAAGAAGCCAAGAAAAAGGTACGACCAACCTTCCCTCTTTAGGTTGGTATTTTTTTGTTGTTAGATTTCGGCCATTCAAAAGTAGAGGTTGTGTCTCTAGAATACATCAGGTTAGTTGATATTGAGTTTAAGAGGAATGATCCCTAGAAGATCATGGAAAATAACCTAGCTCAATATAATTTAAATAAGTATGTGCACGAGTTTTACCCACAGGATGAAGTATTCAGGAGAGCTAGGTCATATGAGGAAGTATTGAGCAGAGTCTAAACTTTGTCTCCAGATCAACTAGCCAGTTTTTACAGTTTTCAAAAGCACAGAAAGAATAGTTTTCCAAAGGTATTGTAGGGAGAACCAATAACACCTTCATCTACACAGGAAGCTACACGTCAGGGTAATGAGGCAGGAATTTCTGAAAAATAGAGTTCTAAGGAAAATATGAAGAATGTCGAAGTCTCAATGTAGGAAGTGGAGACTTCATTATCAAACCCACTAGGTACTCAATCAAAAGCCTAGCCTCGAGATTTTCTAAAAAAGGGACAATATACATCATCGTCCACACTGGATAAACCGACTACCAACACAACAAATCAACAACCTTCGACAGAGATAGGTAGCCCCATTTTTTCATTAACACCTTTACAGATAAGTCGAGGAGATCATGATTCCGAAGTCATATTTATAGAGGATCTTACTCCTATTTCATCCGAAGAAATGCCTCCTTCATAACTCTTTTTCAGCAAGAAGAGGAGTGCCATAGTTAAAGGAGAAACGCATAAAAAAGATGGTGCAATATTCAAAAGGAACATCATGTTGTATGATGGACAAGGCTTAGATGATTCATAATCCATCGTGGAAATGGTAGGTTCATTAGGTTCCTTTGCCATGACCAATCAGTGTTTAGTGGAAAATCTAGCTGAGTAGCTGAAACAAAGGAATTTGTTGGTAAGGTAGTTGCAATACCATATGATGACCATGGAACAAGATGTAAGAAATAAGATGAAAAAAGAGTTTTAACAAGTCAGAGCCGATGACAGACATTAGATCCAACATATGAAATCCAACCTCGATGAGCTCTATCAAAATTCACATGCCAATGGAGGGTTGTTCACTCAAAAGGAAGAATTTATCAAGCAACTACAAGCCAAGATAGACTTGATTGAAGGTACATCAATAGAGATCACAGATTTCCAAGATTAAGCACTAGAGGTACATGAAACGTTAGAATCCTCCCAACAAGATCCTTTTGCCAAAGTGGAAGCCATTCAAAATTGTTACCAGGTGGTAGATATTTCTCTGAATAATATTTACATTACAAAAAGAGAAGCCTTTGCAGCTCAGGCTAAGTTTTAAGAGGCTATCTTACTAGTACCAAAAGATGATGTATCAGAAGTTACTCGACTTTCTCTGTCTGAGAAAACCAGAGGTGACATAATTTTAAAGGCATGGGAAACAAATCTTGTCGAAAGAAAAAGATTGGCCAGAGAGGTACACAAAGCTTGTCTAGAAGCAATCTATTCACTAGACAAAGGGCTATTTGATGTTGATGGAAATAGTATCTTTGAATCCCTGGGGTAGATTGACATAGCAAAGAACCAATGTAATTCTAGGACAAGCAAAGAAGAGGCCATGGCAATCATCAAACAAATTAACCAAATTGATCTTATCCAAATAAAAAAATGGATAGAAATCCCAAGAATGCAGTTACAGGCCATATCTTTGGGAGAAAAGAAGATACAGGAAAGGTTTCCCCAAGTAGAAAATAAGTTATACATTTTTGAAGCAAATGAGGCAACTGAACCTTCTGGGTTGGTGGTATAGTTAGTGAGTAGATCATTCAGTGTGTCGATTATTGGAAAACCAACACATCTGGAAACAAGTGAGAAAACATGTGCATATGACTCATACAGGTCAAAATCATATGACAGTAGTTTCCAAGATAAAGGATGAGGAGAAGAAATCTCTCTACCAGCAGACGAAGAGAAAAAGGAGAAGGCCAATGGAACTTTCCAATTTCACATGTTGTAATATTTACTATTTTTAGAATTATGAGAAGTCCAACCATTTTGACTTGAGACCATTTTGTATAAATACATAGATTAAATAATTATTTCAGGCTTCTTCTTGCCAATTGTAACAAAGAAAACTCTCCTTATAGAGTATTAATACAAGTGCAGACAAAGATTCCAATTTCTGTTAAATCCGGGTTATGTGCTTCTTTTGTTTTCCATTTCTTGGCATTTCTTTATGTATTCCTTGATAAATGTTTGATTCCAATTTAGTACAACAACTACTATAATCACAAGGTCTCAGTAACTTATTAAGTAAGAAACTTTTCCTATGCATTTACTGTGAATAAATCAAGACCTGCTTGTTAAGTAGATTACTACAATTTTTACTTTATTTAAGGTTATGCTATCTATTTTCCTCTACTGCAAACAAGGTAGGATACTTCAATAATTGGTGCACTGCTTCGTTTTACATTTTTGTATTTTAATCTCATACCATTCAATATTTCAATTTCGGCTCAGATATGAAATACAACCTCTGTGTTGTCAAACTATTAATTTCATGTAAGGAATTTTTCTCATACAACTAAGGTAGAAAAAGCACTTTAAAACACACTCTCTTACAACTTTCCTGATGCCTAACATTATTCTTTGAGCCTTAAGTTTAATATCAGGACCAACATCTTTTTGGCATTGTTGTCAAGGATGGAGAAACGAAGTTATTTTTCCCTGGGTGAACGAAAAGGTAATATTCTCTCTTTGATAGTGAATAAAGATTGAATACTAAATTAAGGCTATTTTTTATCTTTCACTTGGCGACTCCACCACAAATAAACTGACATCTAGCTGAAAGAATATCAGAAGCAAACCAGACAATAAGCAGAACACACCTATATCTGATCCTGAAAAGTTGTTAAAAGCAAAGGTATACCTCAAGTCGACTATCGCATCGACAGGTAAAAAATACCAACGTAAATTTACCCAAGTCAATACTAAAGTTTTGATTTAAGAATTAACTCCTAAAGAAAATTTTAAACAATCACCCTCTGCAGAGGCCTAAACTAGCAAGCTCGAGGTTAGATGTGAAGACCCGAGGGTAATCATACCCGAAATAAAGATTGAGATTGATCCTTCTAATACTCCTAATGGTTTGAACAAAAGAGCCTCCTCTTTACCCATTATCATTAATACTTTGTCTACCTCACCCTTTCCCGAAGTAAAGGTATCGTTTCTACGAAACCATGAAGAACACATTATATACCCTGACTCGTCTCCTATCGGTTCGTTGATTTACACATCTTGTAAGTCTGAGGAAACCAGTCCATGTTTTCCTTTACCTCCTCTTCTAGACTTTGCATCTCCTGACGATCATTTTCCAGATTTCTCTTCACCATATCCCGAGGAAGTTGAAAGGTCACCACTTCGGTCCCTAGAAGTTTTTGAAAACCCTCTTTTTAACTCTCAGAATTCATCCCCCAGACTTCCAATGGATACTGTTGAAGGAGGTGGAGGAGGAGGTGGTGCTGGAGGAGGAGGTGGTCAAGGAAAACCTCCACGCCCAAGGATTTTTGCCAAAGTAGCAGCCAGATACGCTCCCTTGGTCCTTCCCCCAATCCTTCATGATTTACTTGCAAATTATATGAAGAACTTACCAAATTTTATGGGAGAAGGAGGTTTAATTGCCACATAGCACATCACCTTTTTTTATCAATTCGTTGATATCCTTGGTATTTACCATGAAGATGTTTATTCCAGGTTTTTAGTGAAAACATTCAAAGGACAAGTAAGAATATGGTTTCGAGGACTCCCAGTAGGATACCTATGGTCATACAATGATTTAGAAAACTCTTTTTTAAGACAGTGGGGAGAAAAGAAAGACCATCTTTACTACTTGACTGAATTCGGGGCATTGAGAAAAAATAATTATGAGTCGGTTCTTGAATTTACTTAGAGATTCAAAAAAAATTATCATAAAATCCCAACAGAAGTTAAACCCTCTCAACCTACAGCAAAGGTAACTTTCACAGGGGATTTTGAACCTGATTTTGCCTTACTTCTAAGAGAAAGAAGATCGACTACCCTGACAGGAATGCAATATGCAACCATAGAAATCGAATCAAACATGATGGAATCTGGTAAACTAAAAGCTAAGGTTCAGACAAGAACCAAAGAACCTAAACGCTTCAGGGAACAAGCAGGAACCTCCGGATATGGGAGGTCTATGGAAGAAAAAATGGATGACATGGCTAAAATAATAAAAGACTTGTCAAAAAAAATCTCTATAATGTAACTAGACCAAGATAAACTTGATCTATTTGCTATAAAAGATTTCAAGAGAAATCTTAACCGCCATACCCAGCAGAGAAAAATAAAAGACAAAGATAAAAAAATACAAGCTTCGTTTAAGTCATAAAATTTTATAGGAGATGATATCCATAATTGCAAGGGGTTAGAAGAAGATATAAACAACCTCACCAATGAAGAACATGAACCTCATCTAACTAGACAGGATTACGAAATATTTCTAGACCAAGAGCCCCCGTTTAGTAATGAGGAAAGTATAAATAATCTGGGAGGGTCTGCATATCAAGGAATCGTCGACACCATAATGTTTGAGCTTCAACATAAATATAATTTGAGGCGTAGAGAAATGAATACTGCAAATGCTCCACAATTTTTTTTTTTATCAAGAAACAAAACGAATGAGGTGGTTGTTACTAAACCATTAGTTGAAAAACAACCTGCCCAAACTAAAACGGTTGAAACTGGAGAAACACAAACCAAGAAAATAGATAATAATGAAGCACAAGATACAACCAGAGAAAGCAACAAAGAAACTGGAGGTTTTTGTTTAGAAAATGAAATAAATAAAATTAAAATCCGCATGCCTATGGTTGAGCTCACTAAGAATCCAATTTATAAAAAACAGATTGCTAAAATGATGGAAAAAATTGATACTGAATCTCATGCAGATGTCATAAATCTACAAGATCAAATACCAATGATTATGTTTGGTATGCACATTGAAAATGTTAAGGATTCTATAGTGCCTTTTTATACTACCTTAACCGTGCATAATCACTAACTTCATAATTTCATGTTAGATTTTGGGGCTTCTCACAACTTAATTCCTAAAGTTATCATGGAAAATTTGGGCCTTGAAATAACCAGACTGTATAAAGACTTATATTCTTTTGATTCCAAGAAGGTTAAGTGTTTAGGCATGATCAAGGATCTAGTGGTGAATCTTGCACAGATTCCTGTAAAGAGTATTCTTATGGATGTAGTCATTGTTGATGTCCCTTCCAATTATGGAATTCTTTTATCTAGGTCTTGGGGCACAAAACTTGGGGGATCACTTCAACTGGACATGGCATACACTACGATCCCGATTTTTGGTGGACAATTTACTCGACTATATAGAGAGACTAGACTGGCATATACTGTAAGTGACCCTCAAAACCTGAAAAATTATCCAGTTTATACTGTTGATTAGGATTTAGGAAATGGTATTTTATCATTAGATGATGATTTTGAAGATTTCATATAAGAAGGAAAAAAAAATGGAAAAACCACAGAAAATTGTAAATAGTAGGGAGGGAGTATGGAAAATGTTTTTTGATGGCGCTTCATCCTGCGAAGGGGCGGGAGCTATAGTGTTCTTTGTTTCACTCGGAGATGAGTATGTCATCCAATTTTCATACAGATTATAGTGGGAAATCGGTTATACTAATAACATCCGTGAATATGAAGCTCTGGTCTTAGGATTGGAGGCTGCCAAGAAACCAAAAATTGAACATCTAATAGCTTATGGTGATGAAGAGATTATCATGAAGCAGATAAAGAAGCAATGTCAAGATAAACACCCAAGGCTAATTTCATATAGGAATTGTGCCTGGGATTTTATAGAGAACTTCTTCTCGTCATTTAACATTCACTACATTCCCATAATGGAAAATCAACAGGTAGACTCTTTGGCCAAAGTAGTTGCTACATTTGTACCACCCACTATCTTAAAGATGAAGTATCATATAGAAATGAGTCACAGAACTTCAATTCCAAATAATGTGCAACACTGGCAGGTCTTTGAAGATGAAGAGAAGATTAAACAGTTTCTAGAAATGGTTGATGAATTCTCTAAGACCCATATAGATCAAGAAAACTCGAATGATCCTATCTGGATCATGCAAGAAGGTGAAGAGCCTGAAAAGTTCCAAGATAAGATCGCGAATCACTGAATGCTTGTACTGAAGAACAATCAGATCCCTATAGGTATGATACCCTTAGAGAGGTTGTTTGACAAAGATGACATACCCTTGAAATCTACCCTATGACCTCAACCTGAGGAGGTTGAACATTGTGACATAGGAACTAAAGAAGAACCTAAGATAGTCAAGTTATCTAAGTACCTTCCATCTCAGGTGAAGAGTAAATATGCCGAATTTATTAAACAATATAAATATGTCTTTAAATGGTCCTATGATGATTTAAGAACATATGATACCTCGGTAATTGAACATAAGATTCCTTTGAAACATGGTATCAAACCTTTTAGACAAAAAATGAGATAGATCAACCCTATCCTCTTACCAATAATAGAAAAATAAGTCAAGAAGCTCCTCGACGCAAAGATTATTGTTCCGCTTAGATATTCTGAATGGGTAGAAAATTTGGTACCCGTCAGAAAGAAGAGTGGACAAATAAGACTTTCTGTAGATTTCAGGAATTTAAACCGCTCATCCTTAAAAGATAATTACCCACTGCCAAAAATGGATCATGTCCTGGAAAAAGTAGTTGGAGCCAAAAGAATGTCAATGATCAATGGTTTCTCAGGATATAACCAAATTGTTGTCCACGAAGATGATAAATAAAAAATTGCATTCACTACTCCATGGGGAACTTTCATGTATGATAAAATGTCGTTTGGTTTGATGAACGTAGGGGCCACTTTCCAAAGAGAAATGGATATAGATTTCATCGGTGAGAGAAATAAGTTTGTTTTCATTTACTTAGATGATCTAACAGTCTTTTCGAATTCTGATGCAGAACATCTGGTTCATCTCAAACAAACCTTTGAAAAATGCAAAAAAAATGGTTTGTCTCTAAACCCTAAAAAATCTCATTTTGCTATGCAAGAAGGCAATCTTCTGGGTCATATAGTTTCAAAATATGGAACAAAGGTCGATCCCAAGAGAATCAAGGCTATTGACACAATAAACATTCCTATAAATAAAAAATAAATCCAGTCTTTTTTAGGTAAAATAATTTTTTTGAGAAGGTTTATCCCTAACTTTGTTGAAATTGTCAAATTAATTACAGATATGATGAAGAAAGACAGTGAAATCAAATGGACTCTCAAAGCTAAAGAATCATTCAAGCGAGTTAAGAAAGCTATAAGCGAGTCTCCTATATTATCTAGTCCTCACTATACTAAGGAATTCCTGATCTTTTTTTTTGCATCGGAACATATTATCGCAGTAGTACTTCTCCAAAAGAATGAAGGAGGTTTTGAGTAGCCGATAGCCTTTTTTAGTAAAATTCTTAGAGATGCCAAATTAAGATATGATATACTGGAAAAACAAGATTACACGATGGTGAAAGCTCTAAAATATTTCAGAACATATGTACTGCATTCTAAAATAATCTCTTACGTGCCAACAAGCTCTATCAAAGATATATTGGTACAACCAAACATTAATGGTAGGAGAGGTCGGTGGTTAGCCAAAATTCAGGAATTCGATCTAGAAGTAAAACCAACCAAGTTGTTCAAAGGTCAAGGTATGGTGAAGTTATTAGCAGAGTCAAATTTCAGAGAACTTGAGATAAATCATCTGGAACCACATGGACCTATTCCAGACAGGATAATTTGACGATCAAACCCCTACAACTCATATCGAGCATAAATTTTCTTCCTCTGACTGGTATCACAATATCGTTTCATATCTACTCACCCTTCAGTACCTGAGTGATATGACTCCATCAAAAGAAAGAACATTGAAACTACACATAGTTAAGTACTGTATTATTGAATGACAATTGTACTAGAAAGACCCCCTAGGTTTCTTGCTACGTGTCTAACAAAACTTGAAACAGAGGATGTCATAAATGAATTTCAAAAGGAGTGTGCGAAGGACATCATGCCTGGAGGACCACGACCTACAAGATCCCGAGAGCTGGATATTATTGACCAAAGTTATTTACTAATGTGAATGTTAAGGTCATAGACTGTAACCCTTGCCAATTGTTCTCCAACAAACAAAAGCTCCCTGCTCTACCTTTGGTCCCATTCAAAACAAAGGATCCTTTTCAACAATGGGGTTTGGATTTCATTAGAGAAATACACCCACAGTCGATTTCCCAACATAAATGGATTTTAACTGTTACCAATTATTTCACAAAATGGGTGGAGGCCATTCCAACTCGGAATGCCACAAATTCGGTAGTTATAAAATTTTTGGAGGAAAACATCTTGTCCAGATTTGGTTTCCCCAAGAAAATAGTTACATACAATGCCCAAGCATTCAAATCTATGGAAATGATAAGCTTTTGTCAAAAATACAACATTCTGCTAGGACATTCCATAATTTATTATCCTCAGGGAAACGGGTTGGCCGAATCGTCCAACAAAAGTTTGATGAATATAATCAAGAAAGTATTAATGGAAAATAAGAAGGCTTGGCATGTTCACCTTAAGTACTCCTTATGGGAAAACCAGATCGACAGGAAGAATCCAATAGGTATATCTCCTTTCCAAATGCTTTATGGAACCAACATTGTCCTCCCTATTAATCTAGTTCTTCCAATAATGAAGTTGTGGAAAGATGCAAATGAAGAGCTGAATAACGTAACAAGGAGGATAAACCAAATAATTGAAGTCCAACAAAACAGGGTTGAAGTCGATGACAGACTTCAAAAATATCCAGATGATATGAAATCCCTTTTCGATAAAAAAGTGAAAGACAGGGAGTTCCTTCCCGATGATCTAGTTTTAAAATGGGATGCTAGAAAAGAATATGTGGGAAATCATGATAAGTTTGATCACCTCTAGTCCGGACCTTTCAGGATTACATCTACAAAGGGGAAGAATTTATTCCTACTAGATAATCTCGATGGGAAAAAAATTTATGCCCCTATCAATGGGCGCTATCTAAAACATTTTATGCAATAAACATGTTTGGCAGTACCATTGTATATACCATTTTTGTTTTTTGTTTACTTTCACAATTTTATTTCCTTTTCGTAGGATACCTAAATTTTAAATTATAAATAAATCTAGTTTTACTTAATATTCCAAAAGGGAAAAAAATAAAATAGTTGTACTGCATAACATTCCTATTCTGTGAAACTCTCTGATTATTTATTTTTTATGCTCTTTCAGAATACTTATTATCAGAAGAGAAATAAGGAAGTACCAAAATCCAATGCTCAGTTTTCAGAATATGTGTTTCTCTCAAAACAGGTGATGATTTAATGATGGTTTGGTTGAAAATATAAGTGAAATCTGAGGTATGAATTTCTATGCTTATTGTTCAAACTAAAATTCTAAAAAAGAGATCTCATAAGATATTAACAAGGTCCTACTCATGTAAATATAATCACCCGATCAAAGATCAGAAATATATAAATCTCTGGATTTCTAAATCAAATGAAAATAAAATAAAAATGAAATAAAAAAGAAAAGAAAATAAGAATAAAAGAGAATCTTAATAATCAAGACGTGAACTCATGTGGAAAGGAAATCCATTTTCAAGCCCTCTCACTCCTCTTTCTATTTCCATTTGCATATCTTAGAGCTTTTAATCTATATTGATTTTCACTACCTAGCTTTAAAATCTTCATAGAAAGAAAGAATTTTTCCTTGACTCAGAAAGCTCAAGAGCGTATCTTAAAAGTAAGATTAGGCGAGAATATTTAAGTTCCTCTGGATCTAACTGAAATAAATTATGTCTAGGATAATCTTTATAGCTTTATCTCTTCTAACAAATTTAAAATGATCAGTTCACTCAAGGAAAATCCATGCAAAATAAAAAATTCCCATCAGATCTTCCCTATAGGAATATATGTATTGAAGATCGGGAGAGATTTAGATCAGAGTACAATAAAAAACTATTGACAGACCTTTATTTTCAAATATTAAGAAGATATCAACCTTGTATGTTACATACAAATTGATTGCCCCCAGTTCAAAATTAAAATAAAATATAAGACAGATGGTGAAAGGAAATTCATAAAATGATTTCCCCCATCTACTCCAAGACAAATGGTGAAAGGAAATTTGTAAATCGATTTCCCCCACTTTTTCCAAAAGACATGATGAAAATAAATTCATGTAATGATTTCCCTCATCTCAAATAAAATGAAAAATTTCTAATTGAAGTGGTGAAAGGAAATTGAATGGGAGGTGTAGATAACTTCATCGGGGTACTGAACAGGCTCGCTGGTTGTTGGACCTTGACCAAGTTTTGGGAGATACTTGGTCATATTTGACCATTTTTGGGACTTAGACACCCTATCGAAGGAAGTGTGCAAAACAAAGCAGAGATCACGGGATCTCGGCCCACTTTGGGTCCTTTTGGGGTTTTTCAGGATAATGTAATGGGATTGGGATGTCGGCCCATGGGTTTACCCATGCTTAGGCCCACTTTTGTAAATGTATAAGTAGAAGTCTAGGCTATATAAGAAGAAGCTGAAAAGAGAAGTTAGTAGTGGCTTAGTGCTAAGAGTTGATCTATGTGATAGACTTGTAGAGTTGAGTGCAAGTATTGTAAATGTTGAGTGCACAAATTGTAAGGAGGCTCTGTGCTACATCTACTTGGGGAAGGAGGATCTGGTGAGGTGCGTGCAGATCTCATGTCCTATGTGGAGTAGGATTTTGATAAGATCTGTGTTGTAACCTGATTGACTGAAGCTAATACAGAATAAGAATTGGTGGATGTAGCCCCAGGGTGGGGGTGAACCACGTAAATACTATGTGTTGTGATTTGTGCTTATTCTTAGATGTTTCATATTGCTAAGTGCTTAGATTATATTGGATATATCTATTCTTTCTTTGTTCTTCTAAGATGTGAATGAATGTTAGATCTGATATATATGAAAATGCTCAGTGTTGATCTACTGGATTTGATCTGTTTTACTCTTGCTAAGTGTTGGAATCTTAGATCTAAGTGAATACTGCGATGCTCTATACCTTCTGCGAAGTATAATAAGGAATGTATATTTATGATAAACCTATGATAAGTGCTCTGTTAGAGATATAATCACAGATCTGTGTCCCAACTAGGGTTGCAGACACCTGAGTCTTGCAACTACCCCTACCTCTACCTTGGGTGAGACTTCATCTGCTTCGCAGGTGTTGCTGAAAGGGCCGATAGTTAGGGATTTGTTGGTGCGTTGTTGTAGCGTTGAACCTTGGGTCTGCCCCTGTACCAACAAATGGTTTTTTTGTCAGGACTGTCATTGCTGGGAACTCAGAAAGAAAATCTTTGTGCAAAGATTCGATCTAGAAAATGTGAAATCTTTGTGTGTAGATTTGTTGCCCTAGTGCACAGATTTTCATTCGACCCGTGAAGGTTTGTGCCAAAACAAGAAGGATAGATATGAATAAAAGAAGCAAGATATGAATGATTTATGCTCTAAGAAAGGTAAAAGTAGAAGTTTCTAAGGAAAAAATGTTAAATCTGCAGAAAAGAGGTAATATCTATAAGCTTTGTGCTCTGATAAGAGGCAAGAATAGTCAAAATTTTTTAGATCTAGAAGTTTTGTGCTCTGCAAAAGTAAAATAAGTGAAAATTTTTGTTTCTAGAGTATGGATCTAGGTATGTTTGATAGATTATATTCTAGCTTGAAAACTAGGGCTCTGACAGATGAAAGAAAGTTTGATATGAATAGATATGATATATATGTTATACCTATGCATAGAAAGAATGTATGGACTAACAAGAAGATGCAGGATCCTTGAAAGAATTTTTTGCAGGCTAGCTACCATAACCCTAGTGCGCAGTACAAAAGAGGTTGGGGATCATTTAAAAGAAAGAGAGGATTAACCCTCTATTACAGTTGCATAAGACCAAGACATTTTTCTAAGGAATGCCCTGGTGGAAGATCTAGTTGCCCCTATTGCAAATCTTTGGACCACAAAGTATTAGATTGTCATAGAATGATTGCTAAAATTGAAGGCATGAATCTAAAAGAAGAAAAACCTAAGGCAGATCCAGAAATAACAGAACCCCCAAGAGAATCAGACAATATGTTACTACATATACAAGACACCTTGAATGATCACCGACATGTTAGATTATCATAGGCCTTTAACAAGAAACAATGCATCGAGGTAAGAATAGGAGACTTCAAAATTGACTTTGTTTTGGATGAGGAAACACAGGTGAATATTATGACAGAAAGAACTTGGGAAGCTATAGGGAGGCCTATTATGACCCCTTCACTGAGTGGAATAAGGTTATTCAAAGGGAAAATAGTGAACCTATGTGGAAGGCTCAATCAGATATCTATGAATGCTAATGGAACTTCAACAAAAGAATATTTTGAGATTTTCAAATTTATTGAGGACAACACCCCGTTTACTATGTTACTTGTAAATCATTGGATTGAAAGGAATCAAGCCAGAAAGAAGGAAGAATAAAAAGTTTTAGAACAATAGAGACAAGAGTTAAAAGACTTCATGACCAGAAGGATCATGCAGTTGATTGAAGAACAGGAGAACAAATCGAAGTTATATCACACTAGGAATCCAGATGTCAAAGTTATCAGAACACCAGAGGACTCACAAAAGACTGAAGTTTATATCTCAGATAAATAAGAGATGTTATACCTGAACCCTAAGAAAGAACCTCAACAACATGAAGTAACTATATCCAAGGAAAATAGGAACCAAAATGGGAAAAGAACTACTAAGACGAAGCTCACTGGAAAGAAAGCTAGAAAGTTAAGTAAGAAGAGGGCAAAGATTGAAAAGTTGTAGGATATTCTAGATAGAACATCACAGAAAGAAAACTTGCAGAATGGGAGCTTCTCCGTGATATCAGAACAACGACCTATGGCACTTCATCGTGACAAAGCGATATAGCCATTGGACCAATATACCCGTTCGACTTCTGCCCCAAACAGACAGAAAATCATTAAAGGATCAACACTAGACCGTTGGACCGCACCATAACAGACAAATCAATGTTAATGGAAGCTTCATGCTCATTGCAAGCAGACTGTTGCCAAATTCTTATTTAACACGTTGCGCCATGCCTGAAGAAAATTTTTAACAACTGAGAATTTGAAGCCCACAGACTAGTGATTGAATATAGTGGCCATTGTGATCTGGTTAGCCATCCGAGTGCAGTATCTGAGATCATTGTGAAACTCGATTGTTTTTTTTTTTTCCCAAGCGCGTATATCCGATGAATTTAGTGCAGCTAAATAATCTGTAAGAGAGGCACTCGCTAGCCTCAGAACCGAAAGAGTCATGTCAGAACGAGGGTTGTCTACAGGTTTACAGGCATCTTCGACGAGAGGAGTGCAAGCCTCCCTGTCAACGGCTCGAGCAGGAACATCCCGAGCCGGCGCAGAATGCAATACCAAACATAAAGATGATATGGCCAACGCGAGGTTGGTTCCATCCATCCTACCTTTTTACATACCACCTCTGAGCGGTGCGATCAACAGAGACAGTGTATCTAGAGACTTCGAGTACACGCTAGTCACTGTGTACCTGCTGAAAGGGGTACACCTAGTCCACATAGATCAAGACAAGATTGCATCATTGAAGTTCAATGACTTCAACCTGGGAGATCGTAAAGTCTACAGCATGTTTTCCCCGCACAAGCACCTAACTAGAACCAAGGGAAAGAACTTGGAGATCATCCCTCAGCAATGGACTATGTACCTCGCGCAGTCCACTGAGATGAACATCATGAAGATCCCACATTTCAGACGTCACTAAGAAGTCAATGCATGTGTTAAGCTAATCCTGAAGAGATACCATGGAGGATACCTATGGTTGAACGATCGCATCACAGTTGATCCAAAAGTAATCAATAGGATCATAGGTCTTAGCATGCAGAGCCCTGATCCCCATGACTACTATCTTGGAAAGACCGCAGACCGCGCTCTTTCTCAGAAGATCAAAGAAACTTATGGCGATGTTGAGAAAGGAGTGTGAGGCTACAAGGTAGCCTCTATTCAGAGTGGCGCAATGCACCTTGCATGTTAGTTGATCGTAGGGAATCTCGTTTGCAAGAATCGACCCACACAAGTATTCGGATTTGTAGTTGACCTCTCAAGAAAGTGCACAGAGGGACTATAGATGAACTAGGTGAAGTACCTCGTGAATCAACTAGAGATCGACTGCAGAAAATCCCAGCATCAAGGGCATGAATTCCATTTTAGCTGGCTCTTGATACTTATAGATTTCGTTGCATGGGAGATACTGGAAGATGCAACCTTCCCAGACCTCGACCCTTTTGAGCCCTTATCAGCGAAGTTTAGTACCTTATGGTACTCGAATGATATGAGAAAAGAATGGTAATCCAATGCCATATTCCACACCTACTACAATAAGTTGAAGTGCCCCATCAATTATGAGCCTTGGATAACCCTGAATACCCTCCTCAGGTTTAGGCTCTTAATCAAGTTCAGCGTGGACCACCACTTCATTTACATAACAACACGTGCTGATGAGAACAAAGAGAAGTTACAGTTTTATTATAAGTTGACAGAAGAAGACCTGGAGGAAATCACCAAGGAATGGTCAGTAGACCTCCTTGTTTCAGCAGAGCCCGCAGAATTGTCCGACATCGACAACCCAGAAGCTACACAAGATACACCTGGGCCCAGTAAGATGAAGAAAAAAATGAAGACAAAGAAGGATGAGGAAATACAGAATATAGACAATAGATCTATAAGGACCACATCCATTACACCCAAGAAAGAAGGTAATGATGAAGACTTATAAGAAGTAGAACAGAGGCCAAGAGACGAAGAGGACTCGTTGAAGAAAATGAAGGTTTCACCTCTAAAATCTTCCTCCCAGAAGAAACCTAGAACCCCTGTAACCAAGATGAAGACTACGCTCGTCCCAGATTACTTTAGTTTCCTCCTCACCACTATGAATGAAGATATAGAAGAAATAACAGAAAAGAAAGAAGCTAAGCAAGACGCAATGTACAACAAAATTGAGAGCGAGCTCCAAGGAGTGAAACAGGCACTTCGGTCTAGCTGCGCAGTCTCCGCTGCACCCCTTTCAGAAGGAACAACAGAAGAGGGAGATGAACTAGTTCAAATCCACAAGATTGCTACCACAGTCAAAGCACGCCTTCAAAAAGCATGGGAAGAAAACACGCAAGCCATCCGGGCCTTAAAGAAAGCACAGGAGGAAATCATCAAGCAGCGTCGAGCTGCGCAACAAGAGCGGGACACTCTCCAAGAAAAAATGGAAGAAGACAGAGTGAAGATCCAAAAAGAAAAGGAGTAGTTTCTCGTGAAGTAGATCGAGATCAAAGAAGCAATCAATGGAGAATTTCTCTCTATGACCAGCTTAGAGAAAAAAGTAGAAGAACCCTTAAAACACCAAGTGATGAAGCTTGTTGAGGTTATTCAACAACTTCAACAAAGATTTGTAGAATTAGAGCTTCAGACCATACCAAGCACCCCGCAAGAAGAGTGTGACCAGCGAGAAATGACTACCCGGAGCATAGTAGAAAGGATTAAATCATTCTCTAAGGAATGCAAACAATTAAGTAGCATAAGTGTGCAGATACATGAGAACCTAATCGAGAATCCCGAATTGCACAAATTGGAGTTGCAGCTCTAGGAGGTAAAGCATGAAGCCAAAAATCTATAGGTGTAGCTAAAGGCCCTATCACCCATAGAGAAAATGAAACGGTCTCATGAGAAGTGCATAGCACAGTAGCAGATCCATATGATCCAGAGCAAGGTAATGGAAGTAACTCAACAACTTCAACCTTTGCAGGATAAGGCATGTCAGTTATTTATAGAAATTTAGAACCAAGGAATAGAGTTGGAATAGGTCATGAATTCAGCACAACAACATTTAGAAGGTATGGTGAATGCCGCACTCATCTAGGAGTTCTCCGAGCAAGAAGCAGTTGCAATGCAACAAGTTGAAGCAGCTCGAGCTAAGATCGAGGTGTTCGAAGCAGAATTGATCAGACCTGAGTGACTCGGGACGAGGCACAAATGAGTATTGAGGTCCTATTGGCCCTTGACCAAGTTTTGGGAGATACTTGGTCATATTTGACCATTTTTGGGACTTCGATGCCCTATCGAAGGAAACACGCAAAACGAAGTAGAGATCATGGGATCTTGGCCCACTTTGGGTCCTTTTTGGGTTTTTGGGGATAATGTAATGGGATTGGGATGTCAACCTATGGGTTTACCCATGCTGAGGCCCACTTTTGTAAATGTATAAGTAGAAGTCTAGGATATATAAGAAGAGGCTTAAAAGAAAAGTTAGTAGTGGCTTAGTGCTACGAGTTGATCTATGTGATAGACTTGCAGAGTTGAGTGCAAGTATTGTAAGTGCTGAGTGCACAGATTGTAAGGAGGCTCTGTGCTAGATCTACTCGGGGAAGGAGGATCTCACGAGGTGCGTTCAGATCTCTTGTCCTATGTGGAGTCAGATTTTGACAAGCTCTGTGCTGTAACCTGATTGACTGAAGCTAATACAGAAGACGAATTGGTGGACATAACCCCAGGGTGGGGGTGAACCACATAAATAATGCATGTTGTGCTTTGTGCTTATTATTAGATGTTTCATATTGCTAAGTGCTTGGATTATATTGGATAGATCTATTCTTTCTTTGTGCTTATGAGATGTGAATGAATGTTAGATCTGATATATATGAAGATTCTTAGTGTTGATCTACTGGATTTGATCTGCTTTACTCTTGCTAAGTGTTGGAATCTTACATCTAAGTGAATACTACAATGCTCTGTACCTTTTGCAAAGTATAATAAGGAATGTATATTGATGAATGACCTATGATAAGTTCTCTGTAAGTGATATAATCACATATATGTGTCCCATCTAGGGTTGCAGACACCTGAGTCTTGCAACCACGCCTACCTCAACCTCAGGTGAGACTTCATCTACTTCGCAGGTGTTGCTGAAAGGGCTGATAGTTAGGGATTTGTTGGTGCGTTGTTGTATCTTTGAGCCTCGGGTCTACCCCTGTGAAAACACTGGCAGTGAAGAAATATCTATGATATCTGTAAGACTTTCATACACGTATAAACATGCTCTAGTGACTAGTTCTCTTTCTGGTAATATTTACATTCTAAACCGACAAGGGATTCCCCGAATAAATCATTAAAATTGCTTTTCCTTGATGCAAACAAAACCGACTAAAGTCTGATAGTTCATTTAAATTCATTTTTATTATCTTTAACAAACCTAAACTCAGTTTTAGGAAAATGAAACATATGATTAGCCTAACTTGAGATAAATAATTGATTATGTAATCGAAGGTTTTCTAAGTCTCGACTGAAATCCGATTTTTCTCTGAATGAATTTTTCCCCAAAGGTGTTTACAAGAATTTTTTATGACTCCATTTACCCAATAAAGTAACTTGTTCTACCATTCTTCCACGCTTCGCAGGGATACGCGATCCCCATATGGAGCCTATGTTGATATATATATATATATTTCTAAACTTTTGGACTTTAAATAAATTTCATTCCTGGTTAAATAAGAATCAGGCGCACGTGATATACGTCATTGATGAAGTCTCTCATCTAATAAAATGACCCTAAATCTCTTCAGATTTGTGGACCCACCAAATGGTTAAAAATTTAAGTCTTGATAGGCTGCTTCGAAGCTTCGTGCTTCAGGCATTTCAACAAGTCATAACTTTAAAAAGCCAAAACCCCGAATTTATTCGTTATCTCTTTTTCACAAACCTTTGAAAGACATGAGTCATGTATGTTTTGAATCTTCCTTAAGTCAACATGTGGAACCCTTCCCTGAGATTTTCATCTAAATATTCACACGATTCTAATTAACACTCGGCACCCCGTGGCCTCGACACGTCATCTAGAATGACGTCATCATGGACATGTCACTATGGAGGATGCCCTTTTGGAAATATAATGAGGAGATAACTTGAAAATCCATGAAGCAGCAAAATCTCAAAGTATCAAATCTTAATTAATTAAGTTAATCTCGATTAAAGATGGTTAATAACTTCACACTTTGGAAGTTCGGACGTTTATCATCCATCACATCTTGAAATGTCTGAAGTTTGAATTTCTGAAACACTTCAAACCTAAACAGGGTTAATTAAAGCTAAAATTGATTATCTGATAATTAAACATTTCAAGGTTTTGGTTTTTGGGAATGCTATCTCAAGCTACCCTTAAAATCCCAAAGTCCGAATACCCGAAAATTTTTAAAGTTAAACACGATTAATTAATATGTTAAACAAGATTATCTCATAATTAATCTTTTATGAACTAGTGATTTGAGAATTTTCAAACCTTTTTCATACAATTACCTGATCGCAAACCACCAGTATTAATGTCATTAATCACAGATCTACGACAATGATTTCAATATAGATTTTAGATCATCGCCTATATATTCTCATTAAGGTAAATGAATTTTTCATCAGTAAAGGTATTCGTAATCAATACGCTTAAGGTGAATAAGAATATTGGATTTTGAATTATATTTTCATTCTCGCAGAATAGTAAGTTTTAGCCAGCTGAATAAGCTCACACATTCTCCTATAACAGGTAACATAGTTTTGATTTCATTAATATCATGGCACCACGAAAGATGGCTAAATCAGCTGGTGATATCACAAACCCGAACACAAATTCCTATCAAACACCTCACAGAGAGCCATTGATACTGTAAAATCATGGGCACAGGTGTTTGATATTCTAGAGCACGAGCTGATAAAGTGCCCAGAGGATTCATGGGATGAAGTAACTGAAACTCTTGTGACTAAACTCAGGGATAGAGTTGAGTCAGCAATACACACAATAGTCGCGTGGACGAGGCTCATGCCGTATAACGACATGATAGCTTGGGCCCTGAATAACGTAGAAATTTCAACCAGGAGCATTTGCAATTCACAGAAAGTTGTTGTTGGATCTTTTCGACTGGAGCATATAGAAGTAATGTTTAAATTATCCCCCATTTTTAAATACAGTTACAATGTTGCATTCATAATGGAGTTTGACCAATAGGAGTGCACACTGTATGGGAAAAACTACCCTGATTTAATCAAGGATTGGTGGGGGCACCCTGAGAAATTCAGAGCCGACACTCACAACATGATTTCCATGGCATCATTAGAAGCCCATATGATCTATGTGGATATGATGCTATGTAGAATATTTGGGAAAAATGACTCCTCTCATTTCCTATTGGTATGGACATTGATTATGCATGAAGTAGCTGAAGGTTATTCTTTCAACTGGGCCAAGATGTTATCAAATAACCTGGCCAAGGAAATCATAGGGTACCAATTAGAAAAATCCAAAGGGAAACCTGCTCCTTTCTACCTGTCGGCATACATCATAGATGTCATCTATTTTATGACTCCTTTCTCTCTAATGAGTTGGAGCTAGACCCCGACCAATGCCGAGCCTATCCATTTCTATCTCTCCAAGTTGTGGGAGTACAAAGACATCAATTTCTTCTATGAAATCTGTCATTATATAGTGGTGTTGATTCATTTCTCCCTATACAGTTTCCCACCCCCTAGGATTTTAGATAAAATAATGGCCAACCTGGGAAAAATAGCAGACTGGTATATCGAAGAAAACATTTCCTACATCATGGTTTTTGGGTGGTCAGTTCCACCCCATGCTCTCCCAAAGCTTTTGCTAGATCACCTCATATGTCGAGAGGTGTCTTATCAAACTGTAATAGGGGGAATCAGTAAATAATTGAAAGTGGCCCAGAAAAAGGTATGGACAACCTTCCCTCTTTAGGTTGGTATGTTTTCGTTGTTAGAATTTGGCCATTCAAAAGTAGAGGTTGCGACTCTAGAAGACATCAAGTTAGTTGATATTGAGTTTAAGAGTGCACGAGTTTAAATAAATAAGTATGTGCACTAGTTTTCTCCACAGGATGAAGTATTTAGGGGAGCCATTTCATATGAGGAAGTATTGAGCAGAGTCTAAACGCTTTCTCCAGATCAACTAGCCAGTTTTTACAGTTTTCAAAAGCACATAAAGAATAGTTTTCCAAAGTTATTACAGGGAGAACCAATAACACCTTCATCTACACAAGAAGCTACACATCAGGGTAATGAGGCAAGAAGTTTTGACAAACAAAGTACTGAGGAAATATGAAGAATGTCGAAGTCTCAACGCAGGAAGTGGAGACTTCATTATCAAACCCACCAGGTACTCAAACAAAGGCTCAGGCTGAAGCTTTTCTTAAAAAGAGACAAGATACATCGCCATCCACAACAGATAAACCATCTACCAAAACAACAAAGCAACAACCTTCCATAGAGATAGGTAGCCCCATTTTTTCATTAACACCTTTACAAAAAAGTCGAGGAGATCCCAATTCCAAAGTCATATTTATAGAGGATTTTACTCCTATTTCAGCCGAAGAAATGCCTCCTTCATACTTCTTTTTCAGTAAGAAGAGGAGGGCCATAGTTAAAAGAGAAATGCATAAAAAATATGGTGCAACAGTCAAAAGGAATAGAATGTTGTATGATGGACAGGATCTTGATGATTTAGAATTCGTCGTGGAAATGGCAGGTTCGTTAGGTTCCTTTTCCATGACCAATTAGTGTTCAATCAAAATCTAGCTGAGCAACTGAAACAGAGGAATTTGTTGGTAAGGAAGTTGCAAGACCAGATGACGACCATGGAACGAAATGTAAGAAATAATATGAACAAAGAGTTTGAAAAATTCAGAGCCAATGACAGACATTAGATCCAACAGCTGAAATCCAACCTCAATGAGCTCGGTACAACAATAGAGATGGAATCTTTCCAAGATCAAGAACTGGAGTTATAGGAAAAGTTAGAATCAACCTAGCAATATCTTTTTGCCAAAGTGGAATCCATTCAATATTGTTACCGAGTGGTAGAACTTTCCCTGAATAATATCTACATTAAAGAAAGAGAAGCCTTTGCATCTTGGGCTAAGTTTTAGGAGGTTATATTACTAGTACCAAAATATGATGTATCAGAAGTGCCTCGATTGTCTCTGTCTGAGAAAACCAGAGGCGACATAATTTTGAATGTCTGGGAATCAAATCTTGTCAAAAACAAAAGACTGGCAACAGAGGTACACAAAGCTTGTATAGAAGCAATCTCTTCACTATACAAAGGGTTATTTTATGTTGAAGGAAATAGTGTCTCTGAAGCCCTGTGGCATATTGAAATAGAAAAGAACCAATGTAATTCTAGGACAAGAAAAGAAGAGGCCATGAAAATCATTCAGCAAATGAACCAAATTGATCTTATCCAAATAAACAAATGGATAGTAAGCTCGAGCATGTAGTTACAGGACATATCTTTGGGAGCAAAGAAGATATAGGAAATGTTTCCCCAAGTAGAAAATAAGTTATAAATTTTTGAAGCAAATGAGGCAACTGAACCTTCTCGATTGGTGGTACAGTTAGTGAGTTAATGCATCTAGTGTGTTGAATATGGGAAAACTAGCACATCTAGAAGCAAGTGATAAAACATGTGCATAAAAATCATACAGCTCAAGATCAAATGACAGTTGTTTCCAAGATAAAGGATGAGGAAAAGAAACGTCTCTACCAGCAGACGAAGAGATAGAGGAGAAGGCCAATGGAACTTTACAGTTTCACATGTTGTAATATTTACTATTTTTAGATCTATGAGAAGTCCAACCATTTTAAGTTGAGACCATTTTTTATAAATACATAGATTAAAGACATATTTCAGGTTGTTTCTTACCGATTGTAAAAGAGAAAACAATCCTTTTAGATTATTAATACAAGCACGGACAAAGATTCCAAGTTTTTCTAAATCTGGGTTATGTGTTTCTTTTGTTTTCCGTTTCTCGGCATTTGTTTATGTATTCCTTGATAAATGTTTGATTCCAATTCAATAAAACAACTACTGTAATCAAAAGGTCTCAGTAACTTATTAAGTAAGTAGTGTTTCCTCTGCATTTACTGTGAATAAATCAAGACCTTCTTGCTGAGTAGATTACTGCATATTTTACTTTATTTAAGGTTATAATATCTCTTTTCCTCTAATCCAAACAAGGTAGGATTATTCAATAATTGATCCCCTATGTCATTTTAAAGTTTTGTATTTTCATCTCATAGCTTTCGATATTGAAATTTTAGCTTAGATACGAAATGCAGCCTCTATGTTGTCAAACTGTTAATTTCATGTAAGGAATTTTTCTCATACAACTAAGGTAGAAAAATAAATTTAAAACACACTCTCTTACAATTTTCCTGATGCCTAACATTATCCTTTGAGCCTTAAGTTTAATCTCAGGACCAAAATTGTCCATCTACTATTCTCTTGGTCCTGTAGATCCATCTGCGCCTCACAAGTTTCGTTCCTAAAGGAAGGGGAACCAGATCCAAATTTTGGTTCTCGAGGAAAGAGTTGTACTCCTCCTACATGGAGGATTCCAAAAAGGGATTTCTAGCAGCCTCTCCATAAGACTATGAATATGAAGACTAAACCTGGAAAAGATGTTTGGGTGGAATCGTTTCATTGGAAATGAGTGCAAGAGAAGGATCCTTGAAATCATATTGAGTCCTCCTAGTATCAGTTGGATCACCAACAATATCCCCTGCATCCTGAAGAGTAGTCTTGGCCCACTTGGGCCTCTTCTCTAGCTCTACATCTACATCTAGATGCAATGAATCTCCATATGAATATATTGACTCTGTATCTAGATCATCTAAATCCTTTGAATCAAAACTCTCATCTGAAGAAGAGTCGACATGTGCATGATCATCATCTCTGACAGGTGGAAGAACAAAAGTGTCTGAATGCGGCTGTTGAGGTACATGCGATACAATTTCCTCGAATTGGAAACTACGCTCAGTTTCAGTCCAAGGAAATATCAATGATTTTCTATCCCTTCACACCATCAGGGTATCCAACAAAGATACACTATGTTCTTTGTGGATCAAGTGTCTTTCTCTTCTAAGAGGGAATCTTTGCCCATGCACGTGAACTGAAAATATGGAAGCGGGTTACTTCTGGTTTGAGGCCACTCCAAGCCTCGTAAGGGGTCTTATCCTTGAAAAATATATGGGGAGATATGTTTTGGATGTAGGTTGCAAAATTAAGTGCTTCACCCCATAATCTTTGTGGAAGTGACTTTTCATGTAACATACAAGATGCCATATCTTTTAGAGATCTATTTTTCCGCTCAACAACTCTGTTTTGCTACGAAGTATAGGGAACCATGTGATGCAAATGAATCCCTGCTTCATGACAAATATTTTGTATCTCATGGTTGACATACTCTCCCCCATTATCTGTTCGAAGGAATTTGATTTTATTTTCTCATTGTGTCTCAACAAGGGCGTTGAAATATTTGAGGTGTTGAAAGACCTATGATTTTTTCCTGAGAAAGAAAATGCATGTGAATCATGAGAAATCATCAACAAAAATGAGCACGTACCTTGATTTACTGATTGATGGATGCAGAAAAGGGCCCATGATTTCACTATGGGTCAGATCTAAAGGAGAGGAAGCCTTATGAGTCTTTCCTTTGTCGAATTTCTCTTGAGGGTGTTTCCAAGAACACATCCCTCACAAACTTCTTTAGATAAGTGGATGTTAGGTAGACCATCAGCCATTCCTTGCTTGCTAAGTTTTTTCATATATCAAAATTTAAATGCTCGGGCCTTTCCTACCATATCCTACTGCTTTCATCATCATGGGTAAGCAGTAATGCAAATTCTGTTTCAATAAATTCAGAAAATGTGTAGAGTCTAGATTGATGATTTACCTCACCAGTAGCAACCCTAGAATTGGTTTGCATGTCATATATATCCACTACATCAGGTGTGAATATGAATCTCTTTCCAGTACCGTATTTTATCATCTAATACACATAGAGAAGATTGATGAAAATTTTGGGAACATGTAGCACATTCTCGAAGCTTCCATTTGTGAGTTCAATTCTTCCTTTGCAAGTGACCTCGACTGGAGAGTTGTCCCCCATTAGAATAGGAAGAAATTTGCATGCACCCAATGAAGAATAGACTTTTTTTTTTGCTTCCATGTGGTGTGATGCACCTGAATCTATGATCCAAGAATCAGGAGAGGAGTTGATGGAAATCATGGCATGGCTAGAATTGCCTTTCGTGGGATTCTAATCTTTTGGTTTCTTCTTCTTGGAACCCTTGAGAATGCAATCTACAAGGTTGTTTTGTTGAAGCATTTGGGTCATTATATCTATATGTTTCTTCATACATGCAGATTCTAGATGGAATCCTTTATGGAATTAAGTTCATTTCTCCCCTTTTCTTCCCTTACCACCTTTGGATCCAGAGGAATCATTGAAGGGTTTTGAGTACCCTTCCTTATTTAGATTTTCATGTTCTTTCCTTTTGTATTTTTCTTTAAATTTATGATATTTATGGCTACTACTATCTTGCACAGTAAGTGCATACTTGTTTGGGCCTTTGATTTTTCCCATATTGATGAGCTTGTTCTGCTCTTGTGTCAGAGACTCAATAAATGCCTCAAGAGAGGGAATCATCCAGGTAGATCCAGAGGTGAAACTAACTAAATGAAATGTTGATACAAAAATCGAGTATTCTAGACTAAGTTTGGAGAGAATGGTGAGAATCATTTGTTTCACCTCCTTCGATTTACCAACCGCCTAATCCTTGAGTTGCGACAACAAATCCTTATATTTGGTAAAGAAATCTTTTAAATTTTCAAAGGTTTTTGGATCCAATGTGAGAAATTCCACCTCGATCATGTGTCCTCTCATCTTGTTATGTTTTCAAAAAATCCCTTCTATGGTGTTCCGAGATTCATTGGGGGTTTTACCAGAGGATATGTGAAAGAGGAGTTTAGGAGAAATGAGACTACAAAATTGTTCCAAACGCTTCATCCATTCGATTTAGATACTTGGATTTTTCTATGGCTGATGTCAAGTTTTTCTCTTTGTTCAAGGTTAACCGGTATAATCATCTATCTCGAAGATGCATTATAATATTTTCCTTCCATGCAAATAAATTGTGCGGTGTAAGACTGAATTCTTTTGGAAATTTCATTTTTCTGTTCTCTTCAATCTTCGGGACTTGCAAAAATAATTTGGCATGTCTTTTCCCTAGCAATTTGTTGACTCTGATACCATGTAAATGTGTTTAACCTACATATAATAGATCTAAATAGGAATTGACATACATAGTTGCAGAGAAAATATGAGAAAAGAGAAGCATGAGATAAAGAATGGAACAATTCTCATTAACCAAATGAATGAATGATAATTTACACATGATATACTCTCTATAACTCAACTAATTCACACTAGATGAGAATACAATGCACCATAGTGGTATTCTAGAGTGATTTGGACACACACCAGCAGTTATGAGAGTAAATTGCTACCTATTCTAGTCTCTAAGGCAGTTATAGGAGTGAAATGCCGCCTAATTTGAGTTAACTAGTCTCTCAGTCTTCAGTTAACTAACTAAAATAGAGTGAAGTGAGGAGGAGATCATGGAATCATGAGTAATGCACTAGTCTAGTGATGATCCCAAGGACAATTCTCATTATCTAGTGATGATCCCAATGTTGCATGGTGATAATCCCAATGTGACATCTAGACTCCACTCAACTAATCAAACTGAAGTGTCAACTGAAGAGAATATTCTCCTAGAGGAATATTCTCCCTAAAATATAGGAGACTGAATAATGACTAATAAACATAGGGAACACCTTAGGAAAAATAAATCCTAGGTGTGTGTGAATTATCTCCAACAATTAGTTTCCCAAATCACGTCATGGATTTTTCCGTGTTTGAGGGATTTAGTCGACATTAATGCCCACTAGTATCACCCTGTAGCATTCAATGCATGGACATCCTGTCGCCCTATGCATTTTTATTATAAACAATCCTTTGGTCGATGGATCGATATTCTTTCATTTTCATTGCACTAATTTTATACTCAGTCCTGGAACCCAGTGAGCTATCTGTGAATTTGTGTCTGCGGCCCCATCCCCCTATTGACTTTGTTTATTGTCGTAATCTTGAGAGGATGGTTCAATGATCCAGATTTTATGAGAAGAACAAAATGAACATAGATTATTATTATTATTAACATAGAGAGACAATGAACAATAACTGAGATATAGTAAAACCAACTTCTATTCAATAAATAAATATATTGAAACTGTAAAATCCAGACTGAAAACAAGCTTGCTAGAATGGTGGCGGCTTATCTATGAGAAGAGATGTGACGGTTATGCTCATTCACAAGAAGATGAGTAAAATTACGCTATGAAATACTTTTTACAATAAAAATGATTCCAAAAACCATAGACATCCAAAAACCTAACCCTAGGAGATGAAGCGCCAAAAGTCACGTGGGCCCCGTTGGGGTAAGTTGGTACATCAACTTCTCGAGAATGTAACTTTTGCATACGATCTCTATTTTAGGTGCACGATAGCCCGTTGGAAAGGTATATCCAAGGAACACACATTATGTTGTCAAATTGTAACTCCAACTACAATTTAACCATGGCGATCCCTAAAAACGTTGTTTAGGGCCTCGAAACAGCCCTGGAAGTTCAAGACCCAAAAACTAGGAAAACATGTCAA
>JASDQU010104633.1:254331-269668 GCA_032191745.1 Picea mariana | reverse complement strand
TGAAGTGAGGAGGAGATCATGGAATCATGAGTAATGCACTAGTCTAGTGATGATCCCAAGGACAATTCTCATTATCTAGTGATGATCCCAATGTTGCATGGTGATAATCCCAATGTGACATCTAGACTCCACTCAACTAATCAAACTGAAGTGTCAACTGAAGAGAATATTCTCCTAGAGGAATATTCTCCCTAAAATATAGGAGACTGAATAATGACTAATAAACATAGGGAACACCTTAGGAAAAATAAATCCTAGGTGTGTGTGAATTATCTCCAACAATTAGTTTCCCAAATCACGTCATGGATTTTTCCGTGTTTGAGGGATTTAGTCGACATTAATGCCCACTAGTATCACCCTGTAGCATTCAATGCATGGACATCCTGTCGCCCTATGCATTTTTATTATAAACAATCCTTTGGTCGATGGATCGATATTCTTTCATTTTCATTGCACTAATTTTATACTCAGTCCTGGAACCCAGTGAGCTATCTGTGAATTTGTGTCTGCGGCCCCATCCCCCTATTGACTTTGTTTATTGTCGTAATCTTGAGAGGATGGTTCAATGATCCAGATTTTATGAGAAGAACAAAATGAACATAGATTATTATTATTATTAACATAGAGAGACAATGAACAATAACTGAGATATAGTAAAACCAACTTCTATTCAATAAATAAATATATTGAAACTGTAAAATCCAGACTGAAAACAAGCTTGCTAGAATGGTGGCGGCTTATCTATGAGAAGAGATGTGACGGTTATGCTCATTCACAAGAAGATGAGTAAAATTACGCTATGAAATACTTTTTACAATAAAAATGATTCCAAAAACCATAGACATCCAAAAACCTAACCCTAGGAGATGAAGCGCCAAAAGTCACGTGGGCCCCGTTGGGGTAAGTTGGTACATCAACTTCTCGAGAATGTAACTTTTGCATACGATCTCTATTTTAGGTGCACGATAGCCCGTTGGAAAGGTATATCCAAGGAACACACATTATGTTGTCAAATTGTAACTCCAACTACAATTTAACCATGGCGATCCCTAAAAACGTTGTTTAGGGCCTCGAAACAGCCCTGGAAGTTCAAGACCCAAAAACTAGGAAAACATGTCAAACTGAAAAACTGCCAAGATGAGCCAGTTGGAATAGATGGGTGGCCACTGATATCCACCTAGATCAATCATCCCCCTTAGGAAGAAATTTTTCCATTGTGTTGAGTTCCCCCATCAGATGACGAAATTTTTCTTGAATTTGGCCCTGGGTGAGCCTTTTGCATTGGTGCAGGAGTTTCCCTGCTTTAGTAACCCGATAAAGTTGGATCCTTTGTTGGAGAGTACCCTTGACCTATGTTTCCATTATATGATCTGTGTATTATTGTTCCATTCGGTCCTAATTGATCCCTATTGGTGTCGACTATTCTTCTATCTCTAAGGTGTCAATAATGGTGGAAATATGGCTGAAGGAGATCCACATTGAACATTAGGTGCAAGCCAAGGAAGGGGGGAATTATAAGCTCAAAATAATTGTCACACACAACCTTAGTGATGGCTTAAGGTCCATAGCGGAGTGGACAAAGCTTCTGATGGGGCCCTGTAAGGAATTCTTTCTGCAAGTGCAACCAAACTTTGTCTCCCACCTGAAACTTGTGTGGCACTCGGTGTTGATCATGGAGTTCCTTGTACCTGGCATTGGACTTCTGTAAAATATCCTGAACCTATTATTGGACGTGCTGGATCCACTTAATAAACCAAGTGGCTTTGTCAGCTTCAGCTGGATCATGGGACTAGTATGCCTGCGTAGCCGCAACTGGTAATGCAACATCCATGGGACCCAATGGTTGAAATCCCAACCCCACCTGAAAGGGGTTGTGGTCGATTGAGCTATGTATGGATTTTTTGTAGCTATGTTGAACATAGGGAAGAATCTCATTCCATGTGCAAGGATTCTTGGAATTGGACATGCACAGGATATGCACGATCATCTAGTTGACAACCTTGGTTTTTCCATCCATGTGTGGGTGGAAGGGAGTGGATTTGGTGAGATTGGTATCCAGCAGTGACCAGAGGCTCGACCAAAATGTGTTGAGGAACCGATTGTCCCGATATGAGATAATTTTTTTTGGTATCCCAAAATGTACCCACACTTTTTCAAAGAAGATATTACCAGTGGCCTTCATAGTGATGCTCTTCTTGCAGGCGACCAGAATCACCATCTTGGAAAAGTCATAAACAACCACAAAAACATAGTCATTTCCCTGATTGGTGGAAGGAAGGCCCGACGTGTAGTCCATTGATATGGATTCCCAGGGCTTGTCAGGAGTAGGCAGAGGGGTGTACATGCCTTTTTTCTTAATTTCTAGTTTGGAAATAGTGTAGGCAGTGCAGGACCTGATATACTTGTAGACATCCTGTTGAAGTTTCGACTAGTAGAAATGTTGTTGCACCACTACTACTACCTCTAGTCACTTATAAGGTCATAAGGTAAAGTATATTTAAAATCATGCATTTTGTAGTTTATTAATCTAGGAGACTAAATATTTCATGTACTAATGTTTAAATTTCCACGTGTAGCCTTTGACCTTTGGACAAGTCTAACACTTCTATGTCAGCCCAACCATCTAGTACTTATGTGCCAGATCATTCACGGTCACGATCCGGTACCAACGTCCGTAGACTATTCTAGTCTGGTACCAACCAATTGCGTATTGTTCAGACCCGGTACTATCTACTCTATCTCAGCTGTCACAATCTGGTACCAATACAGGAAACAAAGCATGTCAAGTTTAGCTCCAGATTGTGCCTATTGTTGAATGTTTATTAAATCATCAAATTTCCATCAAGACTATCTTAAGCTAGTTTGATTATTACTTCATCCTCATACACTTTGTGTCATGATGATACTGCTTAAAATATGTAATCGAATGGAATAATTTGACAATTGTTGATTTGCTAAAGATCTCACCTCCTTGTGTTTCACGATTGAGAATGTTTAAATAGTCATGGCAAGGATGGTGGAAAAAATATAAAGAGATAGCATAACACCACATGTGAAGCAGAGTTGCATATTGTAAACATATCCTGAGTTTGAAGTTTAATAGAAGAATATCCTTTGTTTCCATGTCTTGATCATTTACGAATGAATGTGAGTTGAGTTGTTAGTATAGTTTAATTTCATGTTTTGAGATTTGAGTAAGACTAATGTGTAGATTGAAGGCCAACTTACTGTAGACTCCAGTCGCTGACCTGTTGAAGTGGCAAAGTCCCACCGCCCAATAGAGGTCAACATCCTTGTATATTAGTATTAGCATTTGATTTCAGTAGTGTAATTGTTAGATTATCTGTAGCTTTGATTTCTCAAATTTAGTTCATCATCTCTGACAGTTTCAGATGTTAGTAGAACAATTCAGTTTAGAATTTTGATTACATGATTGCTTAAGATCTTCAATTACTCTATTTTTGCATATGTCATGTTTCTATGAATTTGATTTCTCTTTGTAAACATAGAAGTTGGCAAAAATAGTCAAATACATTTGGAAAAGAACTAGTGAAGTTCACGATAGATTATTGTGAACCACATCATAGCAATTTACTAGCTATCGAACTATCCATGTTATGCCTTGATGATTGATGTGTGATTTCCCTTTCAGAGTGTGATTGCATAATTATCTTTCTGGGTCAGATAGCAGAGTTGATTTATCAAAGACTCCATCTCATACTTGCATGTGCCATAATGGAGTAGGTAGCTTCTTTGTGAAGGACAACCAAAGTACTTTTCAGTTTGACAATTTGCTTTATTTCCAGCATGCATAATCTATATTAGTCTATACTCGTGACATTAGAATTAACTCTCTTACTCATGTATTGTAACTTTGTTGATTACAAATCCCAGATTGTTGATTAATGAGTGCATTATACTAATCATATAAGTAGCACAACATTTTGGCGTCATTGTCGGGGAGTTGCAAACGGTAGGAAGTGATTTTATATTAGATTGTTTGCATAGTTTTTGAATGATTTTAAGGGCCACTTGAGGGAGGAGGATAAAATGTTTAAGACGTGAGTGAAGAGCCATGCGACCACTAGAGTGGGGTTCTCCAAAGACAGGTTTCCTTCTTACCTTTCATTAATATTTTAATTAAGTAAGTATCAAATTTTGTTTTTACACATAGATATAGAAATAATCAGGGTAGATTTGTAAGCTCTAAAGACTTGAAAACAAACCCCCACACTAATTCAAATGACATTGGTGAAGGAAAAACTCTACCAGGAGGGAGTTCAAGGGAAGCCAATGAGGCTCCAGACGAAGAACCTAGAACTGAAGATTCAGCATTGGGGCAGATAGAACGTGAGTATGCTGAGGGAACTAAACGTTTAGAAGACACACAAAATCCAGTTTTTGAACCATCTATCGATGGAGGAAATATTCCTAGTGAAATGGGAGAAGAAGAAGGAAATGAAAATGCAGCCACTGAGATTGCGACCTTTGGGTTTCCAATCTTGGATATTTCCAGAAACATCAGCATGAAGAACATCCCATTGTCATCGTTACCCACTTTCATAGGTATGCCAAATGAAGATCTATTTGAGTTTGACATATTATGTAGAATCTATAACTACTCAGATGATGCCCAAAAACTTAATCTCTTTCTAGCCACATTAAAAGACTCATCCTTGAAATGGTTCATGATCTTAGGAGAAAATACAATTCTCTCTTGGGATCAGATGAAAGAAACATTTTTACAGAAATACCAAGATTATTGTAAGGATAATGCTAAAAATGACATTTTCAAAATGCAGCAAACAAAAGATGAAAGCCCTGAATACTACTTAGGAGAGGTTCTTATACAACTTTCAGAAATCAAAATTATTCACCACAGACCCAGCTATAGTAAGAACAATATTTTTGAAAGGTCTTAGAGATGACTGCATAGAAGTGTTAAATTTGTTAAGTTCAGGAGATGTGCACCGAAAACCCTTTGTAGAAATTGCAGATTACTGTAGAAGATACTCAAGAGGACAAGCTAAAATAGAAATTTAAGACAAGCTAAACTAGAAATTTAAGACAAAAATCAGGGACTATCGCTAGAATCGAGTTAGGAAACTTATTGGAAAACTTTAAAATAGACATATTGAGCACAATCAGTAACCAATTAGATACCCTAAAACTGAAAAAGAAGCAAGAAGAAGTTGTTGTTTTTGCAATCTTTTGTCCTAAATGTCGAAATAAGCACCCTAAGAAAGAATGTCATTTAAATGTCATAGAATTTTGTGGCCTGTGTACACTAGAGCACCCCACATCTGAGTGTCCAACCTTGCTTGAGCTACAATCCATTTATAGAGGAGGAAGAGTATCATAGGAACAACTGTACCCTTCTAAGAGGCCTTGGAGAGCACGAAACCCGAATGCATTTTATGACCCTAATACACAATATCAACAACAACAATGGGGTCCTTCTCCAATGCCCTATACCCAATGGACATTGCAACAAGCTCAAACTCAACTGTGGCAACAAGGTTGGAGGGGACCTGTGTATGGGAATCCCTCTTACTTGACATATCCACAATATTCTACAAAAATTTCCCAATTAATACCTAGATTTAACCCACCTCATATACAAGCTTTACTTCCACCTCCTATACAACAAAAATTTACAACACCCTTGAACCCTAACTAGCAACAACAAGAACCTATAAATGGAAATCAACAACCACAAAACCAAGCTTCCCACAACCCTACTAGACCAACAAAAATCCCTGCCCAGCCAATTCCTAACCCCAATAATTGACCCACCCACCCTATGCAGAATACAGAAGTCCAAACCTTTCCCACCTATGAAATTCAACTCAGATCCGAGAAAGTTGTAAATCAATCAAATTCTGGAGTAATAATTAAAGAAGAAAATGATAATCATTCTGAATAAGAAAATACTCAAACCACCCCTGTAGAAAGAGAGACTTCCCCTCATATTTCAACCACTTCTCAGTCCTTAGGAGTACCTCAACAAATTAATCTTCCACCCTACCTTGAAAGACTATTAGAGAAGAAACCTTACCCACCCTTGCACAAAGACATAGAGGATGAGTTACGAAACATATGTGTAAAAATACTTTTTCTACAAGCCATCAGGGATATCCCCATATATGCCAAAATCATAAGGGATCTTTGCCTTAACAAACCAGGAAGGAAGAATAAGGAACCTCCCCTTGTTTAGGTGGTAGGACAATTATCCGAATTTATTTCTAAAATGCCATATAAATATAATGACCCTAGGAACCCAATAGTCACTGTTGAAATTAATGGTATTTCCTTACCAAACACACTCATTGATTTGGGTGCAACAATTAATGGAATACCTTTTGACACTATGAAAAAACTCCAAATCAACCAGTTAAGACCAACCCAAACCATGATAGAGCTGGTAGACAACTCAGTCATTAGTCTTGCAGGAAGTTTAGATGATGTCACAGTCACACTCACTTCTTGGGAGTATCCAATAGAATTTCTAGTCATCTATTCTAAATCATCCTCCAAACCAGGACACCCTGTGGTTCTTGGTCTCCCTTGGCTGGCCAGAGAAGATGCCTTTATTATTTTTCGGTCAAGCGAGATGACTATATCCAATGTCACACATAGCCAAAAGCTTGTCCTCTTCCCTCCTGCCCAACCACCACAAGAGATACCTGTTTGGCTTGAAAACCCTTATGGAGAGGAAGATTGCATTAGACCCATGTTAACATTTGAACAAGTAAAATTAATGCAAGAAAAATCATATGAACACATCTTAAGTTTATTCTTGGCTGATACAAACTGCATTGAATATCCTAGGTCTTTTGCATAATTGTCACATATTTTCAGTTCCGAATTGGAACAAACTTGACACCTTGATACCACCCAATTATATACTTTATCACTAGCCTCCTCAGATAAGGAAGAAAGTACTAAACTTGTTGAGATTAGCCTGGGAAAGCGTTTGTATATCAGCTCTAGTTTGGAACCAGAACAAAACACACAAGTATTTTAAATTCTCCAAAGACAATTTGATGCCTTTCCATGGGATTATGCAGATATGAAAGGAATTCACCCTGACACATGCACACATCATATCTACACTAATGACCAAATCAGACCAGTTAGACAGCCTCAGATAAGGATGAATCCAGCCCTCAAAGATTTTGTAAAATGGGAATTGCAAAAACTCCTTCAAGCCAACCTCATATACCCCATTTCAGATAGTCAATGGGTGTCTCCACTTGTCATAGTTCCCCAAAAAGAAGGTAAGTGGAGAATATGTGTAGACTTTAGGGAGTTGAACAAAGCCACCCATAGGGATTATTTTCCCTTACCATTTATCGATCAGGTATTGGATACCTTGTCCAGAAATAAGTATTTCTCGTCCCTAGATGGGTTTAGTAGTTATAACCAAATACAAATAGCACCCGAAGACCAGGAACATACCACTTTCACCTGCCCATGGGGAACCTATGCTTATAAGGTTCTTCCTTTTGTGCCCCAACCACCTTCCAAAGGGATTTCCTAGCCATTTTCTCTGAATTGACCAATGATTGCGTGGAAGTCTACATGGATGACTTTATAGTCCATGGAGATGACTTCCAGGAAGCTTTGACCAATCTAAAAAAAGTCTTGATTAGGTGTAAGGAAACTAATCTTTCCCTAAGCAATGAAAATTCAAAGATGATGCTCACTGAAGGTATTGTTTTGGGACATCACATCTCTGGTTTTGAAATGAGAGTTGATCCCACAAAGATTCATATTATCACACAAATTAAAGTACCTTCCTCACAAAAGGAAGTTCGCAGCTTTTTAGGGCATGCTAGCTACTATAGAAGATTCATTTTGAATTTTACAAGCTTAGCTATCCCCTTATTTAAGTTAATATCTAAAGAAGTTGAATTTAATTGGAATGATGAATGCCAAGTATCTTTTGAATTCTAAAACAAAAATTGCCAAGTACCCTTGTATTAAGAGTACCAAATTGGTCCCTTCCTTTTCATATCTGTATCGATGCCTCAGACATAGCCCTGGGGGAAGTTCTTAGACAAAGGGAAAATAAAATTCCTTATGTTATTTACTTTGTTAGTAAAAACCTTTCCCCAACAAAAGTTAATTATACGGTCATAGAAAAAGAATTGCTATTTGTAGTCCATGTTATCAATAAATTTAGACACTATATTACAGGATATCAAGCCTTTGTACACACTGACCACTCAACTATCAAATTCTTAATGAACAAACCTGTAACAAACCCTAGAGTTAAAATATGGTTGTTATTATTACAAGAGTTTAATATCAATATTATTGATATACCTGGTAAGGATAATCTTGTGGCTGATTTATTATCTAGAATGATTCATCTGGGAGATAATGAACCAATAGATGAAAACTTCCCTGATGAATTTTTTTCTTTCTATTTCTACATTTACCCCTTGGTATGCATATGTAGCTAACTATCTTGTGACAGGGAAGATGCCTCAGAAATTGTCTCCTGGAGAAAAAACAAAAAGTAATTCAGCTAAGTGAAAACTACATGTGGCATGATGATTGTCTTTATAAAACATGACTAGATTTGGTAATCAGGATATGTGTAAGGGAGGATGAGATCCATGATATTCTTAAAGCCTTCCATGATGGTCCTTGTGGAGGCCACTTTACTGAAAAGAGGATTGCTTATAAATTTCTGCAATCTAGTTATTATTGGCCTAATATTTTCAAAGATGCCAGAACTTATGTATCCAAATGTGATGAATGCCAACGAATGGGTAAGCCTACTGCACGAGACCAAATGCCACATCAATATTAGGTATTCATTGAACCTTTCGAAAAATGGGCATTAGACTTTGTAGGACCCATAAATCCTGCATCTAAAAAGAAAAAGTACATACTTGTATGTACTAACTATATGACTAAGTGGGTTGAAGCAAAATCTTTACCAGCTGCAAGTGAACAATCAGTAGCAGATTTCCTTTTTATTGAAATTTTTACTAGATTCGGTGTACCTCGGGAAATTGTGACTGAGCAGGGGAATCAATTTACATCTAATCTAGTGAAAGATGTTATAGAACAGTACCAAATCAAGCACATGAAATCTACACCTTATCATCTATAGGCGAATGGGCAAGTAGAATCTACCAACAAAGTCATTGAGTCCATTCTTACTAAAACAGTGCAACTACACCACAAGGATTGGGTTGACAGATTACTAGAAGCCTTATGGGATTATAGAATCACCTGGAGGAATACAACAAGACATACACCTTACGAGTTAGTGTACAGGAAACAGGTGCTTCTCCCCATAGAATTCTAGGTCAAAACCTTCAGAACTGTTGTACAAGTTGGCATGAACTTAGATGAAACCCAACAACAAAGGCTCTTGCAGCTTAATGAACTGGATGAAATTAGGCAGGAAGCACTTCAAAGAACCACCCTTATTCAAGAGTAGAGAACAAAATGGCATGACAAGTATCACAATAAGAAAAAAATTCAATCGGGAGACTGGGCCTTGTTGTATGATAGCAGGTTCAAGAACTTCAAAGGCAAGTTAACTACTCATTGGTTGGGACCTTACGAGATTGACACTGTCTATGATAATGGTTCAATTGAGATAAAGGAAATTGACGAACATCAAACACCCCTACTCGTGAATGGGCACCGATTGAGAATTTATAACAAACCCTTGTCAAAAGAATAATTTCTGACACGAGTGCTACAAAATTCAGATATCCAGGTAATCAGTAAGGAAGGAGATCTTCCTATTGATCCACATTGATTAATTGATTTACTTTTACAAACTTTTGTACACAGGTGTGTGGACTGTTTGTTAATAAGTTGAGGGTAACAATGGATTCTCACCTCCTTTATTTTACTTTCACATTTTATTTTGTTAGTATATTTCTATAATTTATTTGATCTTTCATGAAATTGCTAACATATCATTTTGTAAGAATCAACAATACTCTATTTTGGTCCGATACCAGCATTGATGATCCCGTACCAGAAACTTTGTTCTGGTCCAGTACCAGCAGTCCTGTGTTGGTCCGGTACCAGAAGTCTGTCCTTATACGGTACTATCAGAACACATCACCTAATTGACAAAGAATTCTATGTCTATTTCAATATATAATGTCAATTAATATGAAGTGTGAAGTCGTGCAACAACCACTTAAGCCGGAACCAAGGAGATGATTGCAGCATCAGATGACATCTCTTATGAAGCAATAATTTATTTTGGTTATGTTTCTGGCTAAAAGGAAGTATTTTAATTCCTTTTGGTTATGTTGTTGGCTAAAAGGAAGTATTTTAATTTCTTTTGGTTCTGTTGCTGGCTAAAAAGGAAGTATTTTAATTTTATTTGGTTCTGTTGCTGGCTAAAATGAAGTATTTTAATTTCTTTTGGTTTTGTTGCTTGACAGAGAAGATATAATCTTTTACCTATGTTGTGTAAGGAACCATGATTAACCAAATTTAGAGTTTAGAGGTTGCCTTCATCAAAAGGTCCATTACAAACAGCATCAATACTTCATCATGATTAAAGGGATTAAAAAATAATTCCCTACAAGTAACTATTTCACCCTAACTAGACTTCAACAGTGATCATTGGATTATCTTTACTAAAGAGTAACATATGAGTATATGAACACCCTTTATCATGGGAACACTAGGAAACTTTTATGGAAGAGGATCTATAAGTACCCTAAGGTAACTTTAGCTCATTCTCTTATGGAAAAACTCAGACAAATCAGACATCTGAATCATTCTAAAGAAATAATGTGTATACATAAGTCTATTTTTCCATCACAAAAATATTTAAAGACATTCAAATAAGAGAGTATACCTTTTAACCCAATATCATCCCATCCTGTAAAAGGGTTTTCAGACGAGCCCCCCCTATCACCTGTACAAAAGAACTTTTTTACAAAAACCAAAATAGGTGATTATGGACACGGAGCCTCTAATAGAAAAAGGGTTTAAGAGACTAACCCATCAAGATACTGAACAGGTCTGCTGGCAGCGGGTACCGGTCTGTGGTATGACTAGGAAAACCCATCAGGGTATTGAACAAGCCTATTGGAAATGGGGCATTATGCCTAGGGAAGATATGTCTCTCACTAAATATCAAAACTACCCCACCAGAGTAGTGAACAGGCTTACTGGCAGTGGGTTCTGGTTGAGAAATGTCTCATTTATACTTGTTTGATTGAAAAATTCACTTTTTTCATCTAAAAATGAATACTATAAGCAAATGTCCATTTGAGAATTACCCTAAGTCAACTTTACAGGTCTGACATCTAAATCCTACATTACCTAAGAAGGAAACTTATTAAGAGTGGGACCCTGACTAGGGAGTCTAATCTACTTATATTGTGAAATTTATCCATAACATCTAATGATAGTAAATATCTAAAGCAAGTTAGGTGGGATTTGTTCTTATGGAAAAATACAAAATTTCCCTTTTTTCATTGTTGAATGTTGTAATTAAGTTATCAGAAGAAAGGCAATTTCATTTTTAAAACAACAAATAGGGCATGGGATCATATGCTAGGTGACAAATATACTTTTGGAATTTTATTTGGTTTCTCTTCTCTTATCAATTTTATTACATGGTGATACAGTGTGTCAGACTTTTTGCATAGGGATATGCAACACCTTTGGCATGGGGGAGGGTCAAAGATCCCCTTTCAGGAATCTTTTCTAGACTCACATCTCATCTTCAGAGACTAGCATGACCACCTTACAACCCTGCGGAACCAGAAAAAAAGGAAGAAATTCAAAGACAAACACAGAATAAAGAAGTTTCATAAAGCACGAGAAATTTCAGTACTAAGCCTCTAGAAAACTCCAGCCTAGAAAGATGAACTTTGATAATATGCAAGCTTCAAATACAAAGGCAGTTTCATATACTATGGGTATTGGTTCTACAGTGGTAAAAGAAAATTAACATGGTATTATTTATTTTCCTCTCCTTATAAAACTACAATAGGCATGAAAGTGTATACTAGATCTTATGACCTTATTGTTAAAACCATGCGCCTAACTTTTACTTCCCCCATACCCATATGCTTAACCTTAATCAATTTTCTCACCACATAAGCACTTAAAAATATGTTGAGGGAAAAATCACAATGTATGGATGTGGGTATGAATTGAAATGAGTATGACCAGTAATGATGAACCACGACCTTAAACAAAGAATGGCTTCATCCTTAAGTAATCACGAATCCACCTCGTGTCACATCAAATTCACTGCTTAGAGGTCCAATCGCCTATCCCAAACAACAATGATGCCTTCATACCAAACGTCCCTCTCCCATCATCACACTAATGGGAAGAATGAAATGTGTTATCTGGATGGCGAAGCCATCCAGATGAGCCTTATCTCGTCTTAATTTCCTTCACAGCATACCTTCCAAATTATTGACGCCATCACTATTTTTCTTTCCACTACACATCTTTCTCCAGTTCAGAACCTATTCCTCTCTGTGATATCCAGTATCAAACCCTTACGCTCACAGTTGACTAAAAATCTTACGCTACACTCACATTTTATAAGAATGGTTGTGAGAAGACATGAACCGGTCTTCCAGATTTATAGGGAGACCGAGGAGTTCCATCTATGTAGAGACAAGTATGCTAGAGCGGGATGGATGCCATTTTTAGAAAATTTCACAGGATGTCACAAGAGGGTATCTCATGCATTTATACAGAGTTACGATGGAGAGATTGTGCACATAGGCAATCTATAGATAACCATCATTGAAGAAACTTTAAGGGAGGCCACGGGATTACCTAGAAGAGGAGCCAAGTATTTCAAAGGAGTAGGAATCAATAAGGAAATGTGCCAAAGATTTATGAAGGAAGACCATCAACACCCTGATTGGAAAAAGGGGATTTCTAGAAGCTATATCAAGGAATAATATCATCCAATGCTTTCTAGTATTCAATGATTCCTCACTTGTGAAGGCAGGTATGTTGTAACCTTCCTATACCATCTTAGGATTTTGTTGCACTTTGAAGGAGGTCTTGAAATTGAATTTCCATACTTTTTATGGATGAGTCTGAACAACATGGTTAGAGGTGTCAAATCCTTATCTAAAACTGAAAAGACTAGTATTTATCATCAAGGTCTTATCAAAATGCTAGTTATACATGAAATTAGGAAGCAAGCGTTTAGTTGGAAAACCCTCATCACTTAACACCTTCCATAGAAAATGAACCTGTAGAGGAAGCCCAACCTGCTCCAGATGAAGATAAGGAACCTAAGGAGAAAAAGGGCAAGAAAGAAAAGTTAGCTTCATCATCCTCCAAAGCAAGGAGCCAAAAATATAAATCTAGTAAACAAGAAGGGCCCTCTTCCTCGGTTAATAAGACTCTTAAAAGTTAAGAGTCGAAAGTTAAATCTGAATTAGTAGAGGAGATCTCAATAGTAGCACTTGAGGAGAAGGGTCATAAGTCAAAACCCTTGAGAAAAGAGAAGAGTAGATCAAAGCATAAAGATAAACAGTCCATAGAACAACCTCTTGTAACCATTCCACATAAAGAAAAATGGAAAAGGAAACTTGTTATCACTTCTGATCCATCACCCCCTTATAAAAGAACCACAAGGGGCATGGAAAAGAAAGGAAAAGTAGTTCTCAATACTCTTATACATGAAGACCCAATAGATCTTACCTTCCCTTCCCTAGACCTACTAGTCCAGGATGACATACCTAGCTTAACTGAGGAGAAAGTTACTATTACTTTGTGTGGGATGAGGGAGGAAGTGGAGGAAAGAGAACACATCCAACCGGAAATAATGGGATCAATGAGGACCTTAACAAAAGGACAGATGAAGAAGAATATTGAGGACCTACAAAAGAAAAATCAGGAACTAAAACAAGAGATAAATGAATATTAGCTACTGGATAGATATATCAAGAAGGAAAACTAGCAACTGAAGGAAACTAGCCAACAACTCCAAGATGACCATGAAGAGACTTCTAATAATCTCAAGAAGGTACTAAGACTCTTACAATAGATTCGGATCATAAAAAGGGATCTGAAAGTAGAAGCCTCTATTGTCAACGTTATTGATCCACAGGAGCAAAGAGAATGGAGTCTCAAGTTTTGAAAATTTTGAGTATGTTTCAATTGCATGAGGACATGCAATGATTTTGGCATGGGGGAATGTTGAGCCTCTAAATTGACATCCCCATTACCTTATTTTACTCCTCATTTATACCTTTTTGGACTACCTAAGCTTGGATAAATGACAAACAACACTACCTCCAGTCACTTATAAGGTCATAAGGTAAAGTATATTTAAACTCATGCATTTTGTGGTTTATTAATCTAGGAGACTAAATATTTCATGTACTAATGTTTAAAATTGCCATGTGTAGCCTTTGACTTTGGACAAGTCTGACACTTCTATGTCAGCCCAACCATCCGGTACTTATGTGCCATATCATTCACTGTCGTGATCTAGTACCAACGTCTGCAGACTGTTCTAGTCTAGTACCAACCAATTGTGTGTTGTTCGAATCTGGTACTATCTACTATATCTCACCTGTCATGATCCAATACCAATATAGGGAACAGAGCATGCCAATTTTAGCTCCAGATTGTGCCTATTGTTGAATGTTTATTAAATCATCAAAGTTCCAACAAGACTATCTTAAGTTAGTTTGATTATTGCTTCATCCTCATACAATTTTTGTCATGAGGATGAAGCTTAAAATATGTAATCGAATGGATAAATTTGACAATTGTTGATTTGCTAAAGATCTCACCTCCTTGTGTTTCACGACTGAGACTGTTTAAATAGTCATGGAAAGGATTGTGGAAAAAATATATAGAGATAGAATAACACAGCATGTGAATCAAAGTTGCATAATGTAAACATATACTGAGTTTTAAGTTTAATAGAAAAATATCCTTTATTTCCATGTCTTGATCATTTATGAATGAATGTGATTTGAGTTGTTAGTATAGTTTAATTTCATGTTTTGAGATTTGAGTAAGAGTGATGTGTATATTGAAGGCCAACTTACTGTAGACTCCATTCGCTGACCTGTTGAAGTGGCAAGGGCCCACCGCCCAACAGAGGTCAACATCCTTGTAGATTAGTATTAGCATTTGATTTCAGTAGTGTAATTGTTAGATTATCTGTAGCTTTGATTTTTCAAATTTAGTTCATCATCTCTGACAGTTTCAGATGTTAGTAGCACAATTCAGTTTAGGATTTTGATTACATGATTGCTTGAGATCTTCAATTACTCTGGTTTTGCATATGTCTTATTTCTATGAATTTGATTTCTCTTAGTAAACATAGAAGTTA
>JASDQU010104633.1:239948-250860 GCA_032191745.1 Picea mariana | reverse complement strand
AAGGATTGTGGAAAAAATATATAGAGATAGAATAACACAGCATGTGAATCAAAGTTGCATAATGTAAACATATACTGAGTTTTAAGTTTAATAGAAAAATATCCTTTATTTCCATGTCTTGATCATTTATGAATGAATGTGATTTGAGTTGTTAGTATAGTTTAATTTCATGTTTTGAGATTTGAGTAAGAGTGATGTGTATATTGAAGGCCAACTTACTGTAGACTCCATTCGCTGACCTGTTGAAGTGGCAAGGGCCCACCGCCCAACAGAGGTCAACATCCTTGTAGATTAGTATTAGCATTTGATTTCAGTAGTGTAATTGTTAGATTATCTGTAGCTTTGATTTTTCAAATTTAGTTCATCATCTCTGACAGTTTCAGATGTTAGTAGCACAATTCAGTTTAGGATTTTGATTACATGATTGCTTGAGATCTTCAATTACTCTGGTTTTGCATATGTCTTATTTCTATGAATTTGATTTCTCTTAGTAAACATAGAAGTTAACATCAATAGTCAAATACATTTGGAAAAGAACTATTGAAGTTCACAATAGATTATTGTGAACCACAACATACCAATTTACTGGTTATTGAACTATCCATACTATGCCTTAATGATTGATGTGTGATTTCCCTTTCAGAGTGTGATTGCATAATTAGCTTTTTGGGTTAGATAGCAGAGTTGATTTATCAAAAGACTCCATCTCATACTTGCATGTGCCATAATGGAGTAGGTAGCTTCTCTATGAAGGATAACCAAACTACATTTCAGGTTGACAGTTTTCTTTATTTCCAGCATGCATAATCTAGATTAGTCTATACTCGTGACATTAGAATTACCTCTCTTACTGATGTCTTGTAAATTTGTTGATTACAAATGTTGGATTGATGATTAATGATTGCATTATACTAATCATATAAGTAGCACAACAATTCGTATGCATTGTATCTTTCCAGTACTTCTTTATGGTTCATAAGTTCCACATGATGTCTCTGGGTTTGAATGATTTTCCGCAACTCAAGTAGTTTCAATTCTTACACATATGAGTTCAAATCTATTCTGTAGTTAGATGTATTATGAAAGATTAGGATGAATCTTGAAGGTTCTATGAACCCACCTAAGTATTCTCCTTTCCCTTCCTTATCCATTTGTCTAAACAACGCTTCAAGTGAGACTTCTTCTCTTCAGAGGAGATGAAAATGCGAGCGCTCTAGAATACTCGGTTCCTTTTGTTGGTAACCTAAGAAGGACCCTGGTCTAATCAAACTTACACCAACAAAATGGTTCCATTGTCGGGACGTACGTTAAAAGGGAACCTGCAGGGAGGATGCTTACGTGGATTCACAGATCTAATATTGACCAATGGTGGGAAAGAAACTATGATTCCTTCATATGGAAAGAAGTAGAGCTGAGAAGAAAATCTATGGAAGATACTCGTGAGGAAGTCTTTTACTTAGAAATATCAAGTGACCAGTACGAGATATTCTGAGTTAAGTTCCCGAAAGAAATTTTCCATTGGATAAATAGACTCCAAGAAGCTCTAGAGTTCCAAGAATGATTCAAGAGGACCTGTAATTGGGACACATAAAGGATTGCAGCACTTCATCGTCTAGATCATCCAATCACATGAGTGATTGATATCTCGATCAATACCACATTAGAAGGATACATTATTGAGTTTGTAGCTGAGAATCACCAATATTTTTCTCGCATAAAGGCGGATTTCAAGAAAGACGCAAGGGGAAGACTGTTGAGAGAAAACCCCTTGTGGATTAAAGTTCTTGATGGAAGAGGGGATGTTGACTATGTCCCCAACTAAGATGGCAGCGTAAACACCCTCGCTTGGGGTAGGGCGAGGTTGGGGTAGATTCATGGCCTGAGAGAGGAGAAGGGTTCTTTGATAAGTGGGGGAAACAACAAGAAATGGACTCAAGATACGAGCGAGCCTTGAAAAGAGTCGCCATAGTTGAGAAGTGGTGGCACGACAAGATCAAGAAAGAAGCAAGACAGTCCAATAAGTTGCAGAAAGAAGTTGGACTAGGAGAAGTAGAGGAAAGACAAATGGAAGAGTTGCAGAAGATGAGAAGACAAGAAAGATTGGTCAGTCAAATATTAAGTGAGAGAGAAGTACAGAGAGAAAGAAGTCCCCAATATGGTGGACAAGAAGGAGAAGGTGTAGAATAAATAGAGGAGGAAGTCGGCATGAATCTTGAAGAAGAAAGAGAATATTCATCCCCGATGCTAAGAAAGATCAGGAATATGGCTGAAGAGACCTCTCCAGTGGAAGAAAATGAGACCCCCCAGATCAAAGAAAACCACCCCGAATACAATGGCGCCAGCCCCAAATCAACCATAACCCAAGTGTCTTCTATACAAGTGGTAAGTTCAATACTACCTTCTCATGCTAATTCTATTCAAGTACAATTAGTTAGTCAGTCACAGCCAGGAAGTGCGCATATAGGGAGGATTTTGGGATCCCCTGGTAGATTGCAAGAAGGACCGTTAGGTTTCATTTTGATAGGAGCACCAATATCAATAATGGTTGGTCACGTGGGATTTTTGATTTCTCAATACCCAGAATTATGGGGTAAGGGAGATGAATATGTTGAGCAACACTCGTTCTTGTGTGAAGCAATATAGAGATCCAGAGGGACTCTGGATGTGAATAAGTTAGTTGTGTTCCAGACTACCTTGATATGTCATGCACTCAAGTGGTATATGAATATTATTGAGCTAGGAGTGCAAGGTCAAGTATTCATAGTTGGCTAGGTACGGACAAGGTTCATAGAAGAGTTTAAGCTACCTCAGTCAGAACAACAAGCTCTGTCTGAGTTGTGTGAGATCCAGCAAAGGGAAGGTGAATCAGCCTGGGAATACAACCAGAAGTTTAAAGATGCTATAGGGAGGTTAGAACATAGAAAGAGATCTACCAGTGTTTGGTACCAAGAGATCTATCATTAATTCATCAACCTATTAAACTCAACTATTATGAACCTCAGAGATCTACCAGTGTTTAGTACCATTGGCAATGTTGCGCGGTGCACCAAATTATTGATCAACAGGGAGCACAACCAAAGTCTCTGGTTGGATAGAGTTGGCAGCAGGCTGAAGTGGGAAAGGAAACGTGCACAAAGAAGAATGATATTTGGAAGAGAAATAATGGGAAAGAAAGTGTGAAAGAGGAAAGAGACAACTGGAAAGAAGCACAACACACGCACATGCAAGAACGAGGCAACATATGGAAGGAAGAAATGAAAGCATGCAGAGAAGGAATACCTAACGATAGTAGGGTTAGGGTTTTTGTAAGGTTTTTGTGTAAATGGATGAAGATCCTGATAGATATAAATATATATATATATATGAAGGTATCATAGAAGATATCAGAGAGGTTCACTAAGGTTGATATTTACTACTGTTGTAGAGTTGATATCATTTCTAGAATTAGATCGTAGGCTGAGGATCCTGGTGCAATGTAGTTCACCTCACAGAGATCTTACTCATCCGAGGAGAGTTGTATGAATGAGGCATGAGAAGTGCAGAACCGCTATAATAACAGAGCCAAGAGACAAATATTTGTGGATATAGACTAGGAGGGGGTGAACCACGGTAATACCTATGTAATGGGATGAATGCATGCATATATTTGTCATAATTTTAGTAGTTAAATTTTGTATGCAATGAATGAATGAGTTATTATATTGCTTGGTAATTCTTGTGGGAATATAATGAAAAGACACCAAGGAGGTTAAAATACAAAAGAGGATAATAGTAGTTCATGATACAAATCATAATTAATGGCCCAGAATATGGATCCCCTATCTCATGCTCAATCCTAGGCTATAAACACCCAAGTCTTACAGCCACCCATTTAAAGCTATCTCGGGTAAGACTGCGCAGTGCACTCTGTGTATTGTGTTTCCTTCTAGTTTACCAGAAGGGTCGATAGTTTTTAGGCTTTGTTGGTACCCGTAAAGATATGAACCCTAGTTCTATGATGCAGGCAGTAGAGAGAAGTCATCCAACTTAACCAACAAATAGTTATGTTGCCATTGTAAGAGGAATAAGAAAGGACTGAGTAGATGAGATAGAATGCATGAGAAAAGAATGAGTGAAACCAGAAGACTTCTTAGCCATTAGAAGGGAACATTGAGACCGTGGAACCCCACGAAAGTAGAAATCGAAGATTCGTTGAGAACTAAAGAACTAGAGTTTTCCCAAAAGGATAACAGAAACCCTAGACTCACACCTCGCAAATATCTGGATAAATACGTGTTTACAGATTTACATGAAATCTTTTTCTGTGATTTTCCCCACCTACTGCAGGAGTGGATAATAAGGTTGAAATATAACCACGTGATGAACCAGATCCGACAGCTACATTGGACCCCAATACAGATTAAGAAGTTACAACAGGTGAACAACAAATTCACCCGCACAGTCGACTTTTGTCTTGACAGTATTGTGGCAGGATTCATCATAGATTTTGTAGTTGACACAACGATGCCCTACAGCATAGCAGAGAAGGAATTTCCATGCGGACCTTGCAAAAGTTACATTCGATCATTGTATACTTCTATTAAAATACTTTTATATAACAAAGGTGTAATGACAATGGAAGCAGACAACTAGACTTCCCTGTGTTCATGGGGGAAGGGGGGAAGCACTAACAGAGGAAGGATAAATGGCTGAAGGTGAGGATAAAGGCAAGAAGGAGGAGGAATTCTTGGGCCCTATCTTGATGGATGACGAACAGCTTAAGTGGATCTTGGCATCACCAGGAACAACGCATAACGGAGTACTCTACCAATATAAGGTGAATACCAAGAAAAGAGTTGTAGCTGTGAGGGAGGGCTTGAAAAGAAATGAATAAGAGGTAGAGGATCTCTGGGCTATGGAGTAGATTGAGGAAATCCTGCATGCAACCTATGAGAGGAAAACAAGAGGCCCAATAATAGGAGGAGAAGATAGTCATCCTTTCCATATTAATGTCAGTGTGGAACCCATAAACCCATGTGCGACCAATACACCAAAGAAAACCCACTATTTAGAAAACCAAAGTTCGTAGGAAGTATGATAGAAAGAAGTACATCTACCACAGGCGCAACAACTGGAGGAGCTAGTTCAGGCAGTACTAGTCAAGTCTCTACACCACACGGTGGAGGTAGCAATTCAGTATTTAGAATGGAAGGACAGGACCCCATGATCAGATTACCATAATTTCAAGGAGAAGTAGCAGAAGACCCTAAGAATCTTTTGTTCATTTGTGTAAAGATCTGGGAGGCAAAATAGATCACTGATGAAGATACCAAACTTGCGCAGCTAGCGATCACACTGAGAGACCGCGCACTAGACTGGTACATGAGTCTAGACACAAAAAGTGCCCCTAGGACAACGAGGACACTGGCAGACATTAAGAAGCTACTGATCAATGAGTTCCAGAAGCTAAGCTCAGAGGATCAGTACATGAACGAAATGATCGAGATCAGATAGAAACTAGGAGAGTTTGTATGGGAGATTGACCATATATTCAAGCGATTGAAGGGGAAGTTAAAATACCTTATAACCGAGATGCAACACCGACACCTATTTATCAACTCATTACTTCCACACCTAAAATATCCCTTACGACAGCAAAATGTTCAAACGTAGGTCAAGGCTCTACATGCAGCCTTGTAGCTGGAAGCGAACCAAAACTAGCAGATGGACCCAGCTATTGAAGAATTGAAGGAGGATTTCAAGAACCTAACATTTCAATTGAATCAAAACAATAACAAGGACAAATGAGAAGTCATTTTGTGCACCACATGCAGGATGGAAGGACACCACAAGAATGAATGTCCAACATTCGTGCAGTATATGGCAATAGGCATGCCAAACCCGCTACCATAGGGAGGATTATGGTGCAAAATATGCAAGAAACCGGGTCACGACCCTTATCACTACACGATGATGCATCAGTACCAGACAGTTCCAAATAATTCTTATTGCACCTTTTGTAAGTCACTAGGCCATGATGACAAATATTGCAAAACTATGGAGCTGATGCGGGAAAGAACATAATATGCATACATAGTACAAATGATGACTGGGCAAGCAACACCACAGTTCAATCAAGCCCCAAATCCATACAACATTGTGAAGTAGCAGTACAACACTGTGCAACAACCATACAACAATGCACAGCCACAGTACACCCCAATGCAACCCTAGTATAATACTGTGCAGTATAATTAGGCACCACCATATAACGCGCCAAGAGGGGACCGAGGAGGATATCGAGGAGGAGGATGACCCATAGGAGGCTTTGGACATGGAAGAGAACCATTCACATGTCACAACTGTTAGAAATCAGGACATTATGCACAAGAATTCCCACTGATGCCAACAACTTGTATGTATTTTCGCACATCGGATCATGAGACAGAGGAATGCTTGACACTATTAGTAAAGATCTAGGAAAAAAGGAACCATAACAACCAAAATGTTCAATGGATTTCAGTCGAAGCAAGGGAGGATGGATGAAACATCAACATAGTCACCCATGGAGGAACGAAGATAGGAAACGACACAATCCAACAAGAACCTGCACCAAACCAATGGGTGAAGAATAACAACGAACCAAGGAAGGAGTTTGACGTGCCCAAAGAAAAGGAGACTTTTAAGGAAGCCAAACAAGAATTTCAGAAGAGGGACACAATGTCAACTTCCACTATGCAACTAGCCCATGAAGCCCCATAATACGAAATTCCACCATCATTGGACCATACCAAAGGAATGCCACCCAAGGGACAAGTAATTAATATCAAAGGCTTTTTGCAGTCATGCATAAAAATGTTAAGTGATCCTTCATCTGTGAAAATATTGCAAAACATCCTAGAGAAATGTAGCAACAAGACAGAACCAAAGCTAGAACAGAAAATTGTCAATCACCTACACACAAGAAGAAGAATAAGTAGGGAATTTAGATTGAATTCTACCATTAGGGATTTCAATATGGGAGATATCATACTCGACCTAGGATCCGAAGTGAATGTGATACCCAAGAAAACCTGGCAATGCATGGGAGAGCCAACATTAGGATATTCAAATGTCCAACTAAAAATAGAAAACCAACATAGGGTCCTACCAATAGGGAGACTGAAGGAGTAACAGTAGATATTGATGGTGTGCACACTAAAGCAGATTTTGAAGTCATCGAAATAGTAGATGGCACAACACCATACCCGACACTACTCGGTCTGGACAGGAAATTTGAAAACTAGCCCATAATTAATTTGAAGATAAGGAAAATGATATTTGAATCTGGAGATTACAGAGTCATAGCACCACTAGATCCATCAGAAGGGGAGAGGTTTGTAGAACCCACTTGCCTGGACTTAGAGGAAATCGGTTAGTTGTACAAAACAACTGCACGCAAGGAGGATTATGTAAACCCAACTACATATGGGGTACTCATTTGGTGCAGTATTACTTCATGCGCAATGGATTCAGACATTGGGCTAGAGAACTGGCATCAAATACTACATGAAGTATCCACAAGAAGATGTGCAAGAATAGACCGCGTAGTATGGTGGATAGGCATAGAAATCAAAGAACCACCCAGTTTCCATAGACTAAATGATTTGGAAACATTCTTGACACTATATGAAGATGAAGTACTAGAGAACCAGAGGCTACTAGCATTGGATTTAGCACTCAAGGCCACACCCACAAGATGGTGGGGCACACACAAGGAGACTATCACAAATTGGTACCAATGTAAGCGGTTACTGCGCATAAGGTTTGGTGCAGAATAACAAACTAGTAAACAACGAAGATATGAAGGACTAGGGACACCAGCAAAACACTTGGCAGAGTGAGAAACACTATGGAAATTGACACCACTAGAGGAATGGCCTCACCACTTTATTCACACTTTAGAAGGCATACCAACGAACTGGTATACATATCAAGAACTGTGCAAAGGAACTACAACATGAGCGACATTACAAAAAAACTTTACCATCACTTTCTCATTAGAGCATGAGAACCCCAACATAGATGCAGCCATGAAATGGATCAGAGGAGTCATATTCATTGAAGAACTGGAAATAGAACTTATTAACGAAGAGCAGTAGCGAAATAAGTAGACAGTCAAGGAACTATTGTCATGTTACCAGGTACAGGAGGAAGCACCAAACGAAGATGACATGCACGACATTCAGATTGAAGAAGTAGAAGGTGAAAGAGATGCGAAGGGACCACCCATAGAATCCGAATTTATTTCTGCACCAATCATGGTAAAGAAATTTAACATCAAAACAACAGAACTTCCCAAAATGGCCAGCATTGGATACTACTGGGATGAGCCAACAATAGAAAGTATTGCCTAGTTGTTGCGTGAATACAGTGACTTATTTCCTACAACATTTACAAAGATGAAGGGTATAGCAGGAGAACTGGGAGAGATGAAAATACCTCTTAGACCCAAAGAGAGACCGATTAGACAGTGACCATATAGACTTAACCCCATATATAAATAGAAAGTTAAAGAGGAGATCGACTAGGTGCTTGAATCCGACATAATCGAGCCAGTCAAGGAATCAAAATGGATAAGCTCGATGGTTGTACAAGACAAGAAACAAGGAAGAGGGATTAGGATATGCATCAACTTGAGGAAATTGAATGATGCATGCCTACACGACCCATTCCCTACACTGTTCACGGATGAAGTGTTAGAGAATGTGGGGGGACATGAAGCTTACTCATTTACTGATGGATTCTCAGGTTACCATCATATTAAGATAGCACAGGAGGAAAGATACAAGACCATGTTCACGACGAAATGGGGATCTTACCAATATATAGTCATTCCATTTGGACTGAAGAATGAACCAACAATATTCTCCAGAGTGGTTATCGCAACATTTAAATAATTCATCCATCAGTTTCTTGAAATATACCTGGACGACTGGAAAGTCTATAGTCTATTGAAAAACCATGTGGAAGTTCTACGCTTGATGCTAGAACAATGCTCAGATATCACTAAACATAAAGAAATGTATATTTGGAACACCGTTTGGGATACTATTGGGCCATATAGTATGCAAACAAGGGCTATTGGTTGATCCGGCAAAGATTGCAGTCATCATGAATTTACCAGCGCCAAAAACAGTCTGTCAGCTACGAGCGACGTTAGGACACATAGGATACTATCGAAAATTCATCAAAGGATATGCGCAGATCACAACACCAATGGAAAAATTGCTAAGGAAGGATAGAAAGTACTAATGGAATGACACGTTTCAACACGGTCTAGATACCCTAAAGGAAAAGATGGTCACTGCACCGATATTAGTATTTCCAGACTGGGGAAAGACGTTCCATGTGCATGTAGATGCATCAACGATAGCACTTGGATCTATCTTAGTGCAGCCAAGAGCAGGAGACTTGGATCACCCGATAGCATTCACAAGCAGAAAACTATCTGATTCAGAAAAGAACTATAACACAACGGAAAGAGAAGGCCTAGCTATGGTTTACGCACTTCAGAAGTTCAGGCACTACCTATTGGGAAAACATTTTAAGATGTTTACATATCACTCAGCCCTAAAATACATAGTCAACAAGCCAGTGTTGGGGGGGGAGAATATGTCGATGGTTACTGTTATTTTAGGAATTTGATTTTGAAGTAATCGTCAAACCAGGAAAACTAAATGCAGTACCTGACCACCTATCATGGGTCACANTAGTCAACAAGCCAGTGTTGGGGGGGAGAATATGTCGATGGTTACTGTTATTTTAGGAATTTGATTTTGAAGTAATCGTCAAACCAGGAAAACTAAATGCAGTACCTGACCACCTATCATGGGTCACAAATGGAGAAGAACCCACGAGCTTAGAAGACAAATTTCTAGATGCACAACTATTCTCAGTACATATTGTTGATGACCACTTCACAGATATCATCCAGTACTTGAGCACAGGTACCATGTCGCAAGATTATACCATTGCACAAAAGAAGAACCTGGTAGTTTTCATAGATGACTATCAATTGATTGCATAACATCTATATAAAATGGGTGTAGATATCATTTTACAAAGGTATGTGTTAGAGCACAAACAACCAAGAATTTTAGAAGAAGCCCATGAGGGATTGGCACGAGGACACTATGCAGAAAAATCTACTGCACAAAAGGTACTCTATGAGGGATTATGGTGGCCAACGATTCATATAGACTCAAAAGAGTACTGTCATGGATGTGATGTCTGACAAAGGGTAGGCAAACCCAACTGAAGGGACAAAATGTCATTACGACCACAAGTGACATTACAGGCATTTGATAAATAGGCAATAGACTTTGTGGGACCTATTAACCCACCAGCCAAAAGAACAAGGGCAAGATACATCATCACCACGACAGAATACCTAACAAGATGGGCAGAAGCTGCACCAGTAAAAGACTGCAGCACAGAGACTGCTGCACACTTCTTATTTGAACAAGTAATTACTAAGCTTGGGTGCCCAAGAGTTTTGATGAGTGACCAAGGCATGCATTTCATAAATGACACCATCCACGTGATGCTCAAAGAATTTGAAGTTCACCACTAGAGAATCACACCGTATCACCCACAGGCAAATGGCACAGTAGAAGCCTTCAACAAAATTCTAGAGAATGCACTGACAAAGATCTATAATGTCAACAAAGATGAATGGGACCTCAAAGTTATAGCATTATTATGGGTGTATAAGATGACATGTAATAATTTGACAAGGCACACACCATTCAAACTCATCTACGTCCAAGAAGCGATAGTGACATTCAAAATTTTAATACCCATCTTACGTGTAGTCGTTATCACACAAATGACAAAATGCGGTGTGATATAGGAAAGACTGAACCAGCTGTTAGCAATGGAGGAAGACCAA
>JASDQU010104633.1:195157-209113 GCA_032191745.1 Picea mariana | reverse complement strand
AATGCCCCTTTAATTAGTGCACCTGACTACAATCGTGACTACATCCTCTACGTATCAGCATTAGTTGTTTTAGTAGCAGAAGTTCTCATTCAGCTAGGTGATGACAATCGTGAGCATGTCATTTATTAAGTTAGTGAAAACCTCTCAGGGCCATCCTTGAAGTATAAACATGAAGAGAAACTATATCTTGCAGTTGTCCTTGCAGTCTAGAAACTGCATCACTACATTCTGCTTCGCACAACTACGGTTGTCGCAGATTCCAACCCTATGCAATACTTGCTCAGTCGTCGGAAAATTAATGGAAAATTTGCTCGATGGATCATTATCCTTCAGAAGTACGATCTTGAATTCTTAACACCCAAGACAAAGAAAGCCCTCGTTCTCGCCAAACTTGTCATGGCCCTCCCCTCTGACATAACCAGTGCCCCCATCAATACCAACTTTCCTGACGAACACCTCTTTTACATCACTTCGGATGATCCTTGGTACAGCGACCTCTGCGTCTACCTCTGAACTCAAAAGTTTGGTAACCACCTTTCATGAGATGATCGTCGTCGTATTCGCCACCAGGCCCCCCGCTACCTCCTCATCAGAGACATATTATACCGGTGAGGGGTCGACACCATTCTTCGTCAATGCCTAACCATTGATGAGGTTGATCGAGTCTTGAATGACTGCCACAGCAGCGCATGTGGGAGCCATCTTTCAGGAATATCCACTGCTCAGAAGATTATCCGAGCAGGTTACTTTTGGCCAACCTTGTTTCACGATTGCATTCACACCATGAAATGATGCGAAAAGTGTCAGCTTTACACCAACAAAGCCTGAGCACCACCTACTCTTCTTCATCCAGTCATCACTGCTGGCCCTTTTTGTAAATGGGGCATCGACTTCATGACTTGTAATCCCCCCTCTAGCAATGGACACAAATACATTGTTGTCATAGTCGATTACTTCCCCAAATGGGTTGAAGCTATGCCCACCTTCAACAATACCGCTGACACCGCAGCGTGTTTTTTCTTTAACCATGTCATATCTCGCTTTGGAGTACCACTCCAACTAGTTTTCGATCATGGGAAACACTTCAAGTATGAGATTTTCATCGAACTCTCATCTCGGTTAGGATTCTCCCGTGAGTTTGCCTCACCATATTACCCTCAGTCTAACGGATAGGTCGAAGCCGTTAACAAGGTCCTAAATACCATGTTACAGAGCACGGTTAATAAACATAAGACCAATTGGCATCATATGTTATTTTCTGCGCTATGGGCTTACCGTACAGCTGTGAAAATAGCTAATGGTTTCACACCATTTCATCTAGTCCATAGGGTTGAGGCCACTTTTCCAATCGAGTGCGTAATTCCCACCTTACGCACCGCAATTGAGCTATTACCCGACACTGCTCCAATAAAGCATTTCTTGCTGAACTTAGAGTCCTTGGATGAGGATCGTCGATCTTCATTATAGAACAATGAGGCAACTAAAAAATGATCAAAGGCTACCTTTGATCGACATGTCAACCTTCTCTCATTTCGTGAAGGCGACCTCGTCCTTGCTTACAATATCTCTCACGATACCTTTGGCCATGGCAAATTCGAGTCACTATGGCATGGCCCATACATTATCCAACATTGCCTCACTAAAGGCGCGTACATCCTGGCCTCTCCTGAAGGCCTCTCTCTCAAAGAACCCGTCAACGGGTTATACTTAAAGAAATTTTATGCTTAAACGTAGTCATTCTACTTTAGGTTATTTCTTTTATAGTGTTTTTAATCTTTTTTTCCATCCCTCACGTCTAAACTATCATTTGTGTTATTGACAGACGCTTCCTCCACTGGCCTACCACATCGGTTACACCGACGGTGCCAGCCATTGGACACAAAATCTCGCTTCGGCCACTTGGGCTCTCTACATGGCCTCACATGAAATGCTCCATTCGAGCGACATATGTTTGGGTTCAGCGACCAACAACCAAGCCAAATACACTGTCGTCATTGGCCTCCTAGTCGATGCCTAGCATCATTGTATTCATCACCTTAGTGTCTTTCTTGACTCTCAACTAGTCGTTCTCCAACTCAACAATATGTACCGCATACGCAATCCTTGCCTCTTTCACAAATACCTCCAGGTTAGACTTTTATCCCAACATTTTGATTCCATTACATTTACACATATTCCAAGACAATTGAATCAAATTACAGATAACTTAGCTAATATTGTGTTAGACTGGCATATATCACATCATGCTACCTCTACACATACATAAACATATCAACAACCTGTCACAAGATATATAGATTAGACACGATCAACACATTAACAAAACACATGTAAACACCACATAGATCTCAAAATGTATACTCATGTATATATAAAACGGTCCACAGTGCCATCCAAATGTTTACATACAAAAGTATAAGTATCCACAGGCCAGTGAAGCACCTTGGTACAAAATGGGCTCACTAGCCTATATACAAAAAAATACAACAATACATAGAACACCACTCAAGGTGCCTCTAGAGCACCACCTCCTGCCCCTCCCTCAGGTGGTGGTCCCCCACCCACTACTGGTCCCTCCTGCCCCGGAGGTAATCATCCGGTCACCGCAGCACCTACTACTGCTTCCCATCATACCATGGCCTGCCATGGTGGAAGAATCCCCACAAAATACTCCAAGATGCCCTCACCCTGGATGTGAGACCACATGCCATTAGGCACGCCCTGTAGCACCGCCTCTAGGCGACAACATATGTCCTCAAAATCTGCTCCGACATTCGTCAGAGGAGCATGTGATGACCCGACACCAGGGTCATCAAACTAGCATCTCCTCACTACTCTCTTAGGATCAGTTGGTCTCGCCTCAACGTCCTCACGTCGATGTCTCTCTCCAACCCACGGCCCTCCCCGCGATGGTCTCTTCGGCTCCTGACGAGCCAACGCTCTCCGCAACTCCACCTCATGCCTGGGAGGTGCCACATCTGCACATACAAACAAGCAATAGATAGTATTAGCATCTATATCTTATACATATGTCATGCTATCTCAAAAAACATATATATATATAACTCATCAACATACCTCAACAATCAAACACCTCCCCTGGAGGTAACACCATATCCGGATCCTCTCGGAATTCAACCCCAGCATAGGGGAACTGTAATATCACCTGGGGCATCTGCCGCCACATCTGTGTCACCTCAGCAGTAAATAAGTGGCCACCCTCACCCCCACCGTGGAAAAGCAAAATAGTTGACCACTACTTTAGTCGTGGCTCTCGCACCCCAGGCGCACCCAATAAAATCCTAAGGCGCAACATAGGCACCCTCTCTAGAAACCAGGCCACTAGAATGGACCCAAAGGAAAACTCTCCTGTATCCATGGACCGACAGTGGTCCAGCTACCCTACCATCCTGGCATGTAGCTTAAGCCCCCAGGTGAAGTGCTTACCGACCAACACCCTCTCCATCACACGCAGTTGACCACCACTGATCCATTGTGTTGCAAGAGACCCATAAACTCTCACAATCATTGTTGTTATACAACAATGTGTTGGAGCATCCATATCCCCAATGCTCACAATAGTGCCAGACATAAAGTTCACCCCCTAACAATACCTCCAACCAACTGTCACTAGCGCCACATCCGTCAGTAACACCGGCTCCGCCGGTAGGGGCGTTCCCTGAAACGGGATCCCAGTCAAAACGTATACATCCTCCACCATAGTGAAGGAAATCTGCTCTCCCCACACTATGAAACAATGCAGGTCCAGACTCCACATATGGATAAGGAACTGCAAGAGATACTCCTATGCCCATATCAATGGGCACTCAAAGAACTTCAGCAGCCCACAGGCTGCCAAAGTTGCACGTACCCCCAACTCCTCAATAGCCACGACGTCTCTCAGTTGGGACCAATCCCGTTCTCGCCAACCAACTGGCATCATGTACAATGATCGCTTGCAACCATATAAAATAGTCCTAAGTTAGCCAAATGGACCATAAACAACATTAAAAAGATAAGTTTTACACCCGTAAACCTTGCCCCCAAGGCACAACTGTTTAACTCACAGGCGCGCACATGTGCGTGCCTGTTCACTCCATAGGTGCGCACATATGTGTGCCTATTCGACACATAGGTGCACTCTCAAGCATGCATGCCCATCCTTCAGGTGTGCACGAGTGCACACCTACTCAACATACAGGGGCACCTTCATGTGCCTCTGTCATGAACATAGGCATGCTTTAAAGCGCGCATGTCCGCTACACAGTCGCGCACACATGCACAGCTGTGCAGCCAATAGGAGCGCAGATAGTGCACCCCCTTGACCCCCTTACAAGTGCCCCCATGCATGCTTATCCGGTGGGTAGGCACGCCCTTGTGCGTGCATACTTCCGGATCGCCCGTGCATGTGTGGGCCCACACCCATAAAACCCCCTGTACGACCCTCCATACAGCCCCTGCCCAAAAAAGGAAACCCTAATTCTATGCAGGATGATCAGAACACTAACCTGAAACTCGCTGGTCCTCGATTGGATGCCTCATCCTCCCAGAATCCCCAAATCTCCTCTAAATACTTTTCGTCCAGTCACTATAGCAGCAAGTACAAATGAGGTGGAAATGTGGGCCCTACAGATATATATAGGCCTTTTTGCCAAACTTCCACTCACCATTCCGAGAGCTCCGAGTGTCAATTTCTCGATCCATCTTCAGCCACGGGATCAACATCCCATCATCTACATCACGACACTCCCTAGCCCTCTTTTCATCCTGAGCCCCTGGGACGCCATTTTTTCATACCCTGATCAGGTATGCATGCGCATATTCAAAATTATCAAATAAATGCTCATATGTTCGATTCTCTTCAGATATTGTTCACATCGGGTATTTGGTTTTCATGTGTGCAGGTACTTGGTCATCATACATCAACAAAACCCCTTTAGGTATATACTCAGTACTAGCATGTATTCATTCTCTCTGAATCTTACTTGCATCTCCAGTCACACCCTCTGACATTTGCCTCTAGGATCCCCATTTCCGGCTTTGCAGTACCAACACCTCCATGTGCATCTTCGGAACTGTCACCCGGTAGCACTCTTACCCACATGAGTTGTTCCATTCATAGCACCCTTTTGCACCTTTGACAGTCATGTTGTTTTTCAAAACCCTTTAGGGATGGGAGTCCCAATAGTCTTACATCATGTCGCGAATCAGCCACATACTCCTTCCCCTCATTTTGCTAACCTTCCCAACGGACTCCCAGATTATCTCTTCACGATTCTATTTTTTTACTGCACCTCTATGGTATCATGAACCCTCCATTTCCTCCACAATCAGTTTTCCCATCTGCAAATTTCCCTTCAGTTCACCTACCTCATACAAAAACCCACCCATAGGGCCCTCACCCTCCACCAGTTCTCCAAGAAAATTATTCCCTACCCGGGCCAACCATATCACATTGGGGCTCCTGTTTCTGTATTTGTACACTTATCCCAAATTATTCTTTATTTATTGGACAAACGCCTTTGTTTCCAGCAGTTACATTACCTTTTTGTCGTCACCTTGGGTGACTTTCTTCCCCTTTTGGCAAACGCAACCCATGTCACCCTTGGTTGGGGCACTACTTATCATCTACCCTTGACGACATCATCCATATATTCAGAGTACCCCACATGCCACTTACCTCTGCCCTCTGAGTTTATTCACTTTGTCCCACCTCTGCAACAACTTATCCCCTGTCTCGTTGTCCCCCCGACACTCAACCTCGTTGAACGATTGCGGCCACTTTTATCTCACATATACCCCAACCAAGGGCAGTCTTGAGTCTTCCTACATCTTGACTTCATCCATGTACCTCCTCCCATTCCTAACCTCACCTAGTAGATTTCACGAAGGCATTTGCTTCTGGGAGTCGCATCCCCCTTTTTGTTGACATCAGCACAGTTTTCCAGAAGGGCAACAATATCTTGATTCTCATTACCTATCTAATGAGAGATCTCGGACGGCACAGGGAGAACCACAATTACTCCTTGCTGTCATTGACCCCCATAACATTTTATGTCAACACTTTCTCATGTTACGTTGGGTCTTACTTTGCGACTATTGCAGTTAGTTCTTATACTTGCCGAAGACATCTGAACTTGGTTGGGCTATCAATGCCTACAGAATCCGTGATACCTCTTATAGATGTCACTGCCTACTATTCAGAGTATGTTCATCTGCAGAATTTTCTTCTACCTTTATCATGACCTCCCTCGAGGGCGTTTCAGTTTTCTACATAAACACTTCAATCCTCTTTTGGAGTTACATGACACGAGCATGGGGCATGCCTGCCTCGTTTGTACACAGTTTATTTTTTTACACACCTTATTGAAGGTTGGGTTCTACAGGTTCCCTTCTCCCTCCAACGGGGCACTCTTGACAATCCCACTATTGCTCTCTCTTACAACATCACTCTCATTAGAAGAAACATTCATGGATTTCGGCTATACGTATGCTCCTAACCTTATCCATCATGGGGCATCTGTTATCACTGAAATTTCATCCGCAAATGGTTACAAGAATTCAGCATCGTCAAACAGTTATGAGGTCATCCATGGACCTGAATTAACACAAAAGCATTCAAAAAGGGTCAAAACTATACAACTAGTGCAAAAATTAAAGGGCACTATGAAGACACTGGGTGCACGTGCACATGCGTGAAATAGAAACGCAAGATTCGCACACATGCGCATGATGCGCGACTGTGGTCGCAAAACGCCGTGCACCTGAGAAACGACGCATTTATGAGATTGGTCAGCCTCCCACCCACTTCTCGTTCAGCTTCCAAGTTGATTTGACACTCAAATCTGGACTGGATTCGACTGGGTGGCTAGTCAAAGACCTAGAAATGCCCTAATTAGCCTCTTTACACACTACAAACTAATTGGACAATAACTCAAAGGAATGCTATAAAAAGGCCATGGATACACTTCATTTTTCAAGGAATTCAAAGAAAAGTTATGCTGCCATTATTCTCTTGAGGACTCTTCTATCCTTGCCAAGAGTATACTTGCATCATTGCCTTGGGCAATCCATCTCACCCCTTGAGTGGATTAGCAAAGAATTCTTTCACCATTTTCATTTTCATTTTCAAAGTTGTAAGAAGAGTTTATTTGTGGGGGTCCAAGAGCCCTCCCTTGGAGGAAGAAGGGACTCATAGTCCCCTTGCTTCTCGGTGTTTTCTTTCACTAATATCAGCCTTATCATTGGTGACATGGGTCTCATTGTTTCTTTTGTCCTTATGTCCCTATGTTTATAAAATTAGTTGTTGTTTTATTTCTTAGTTTATTTATTAGTTATTGTTTTATATTTCTTTTTCTAACCCTTTTCCTTGAAGCTGTCCTGCTTAGCAAACCCAACTAAGCTTGCAAGCACCTCTATTTTTCTCACTAAGGTGATGAAAAAGGTGCAACACCAGTGAAGTGGGAGAGCTAGAGCATCAAATTGAACTGCTCCAAGGAGCATGGTCATAATTGGCCATTCGTGCTGAGCATATGGAAGGGCAGTTGTGGAAAACTCATCAAGAAGCAGAACAATAGCCTCGGAAGATGCAGGAGCAGATGGAGAATATAGTGCTGGAAGGAAACAATGCTCGAGCAACACTGCATAACAGCACAGTTGAGTGCATAAATATTTTCAGGGAAGTCAGTGATTGGATGGTCATCATCGCTAGACGTAACCAATAATTTGAGGATGTGTGCACCAGAATCCATGTGTTGAATGAAGAAGTTGCAGCCACAATGGATCCACTCGAGAAACAATAGAAGTTTGACTAGATCCAACAAGTGAACAATGAACTGAATGCCCTATTTGAGGTGAAATCCATAGAAAAGAAGGAATTGCATGAATTCTGACATATCATTCAGATAGTTTATATGCATATGCATCAAGTCGATGCAACAACAAATTATAAATGGAATTCGTTGGTCGCATACAATCCCAAGGGATGCATTACACATTTGACCCAATGGTTTGTCACCAAGTCCTCAGTCCTTGCTAGGGAGTGGCAGGATAAATTTGGAATATTTCAAGAGGTGAAGAAGCAGGCCTTGGAGTTGGTCCCAGAGTTGGCCCTTCATTTGAAGAGGAAAAATAAGAGAAAGAGAAAAAAGAAAAGAAAAATAAAGAAGAAAATAAGGAGAAGGGAAAACAACATTTTCTCCTGGAAGATGTGAAAGAGTCGATTACTTGACTCGAGGGAGAGTTAAGGTTTGTGGTCGAAGCCTGTTGGGCCCTTCAGTTTTGGATAAGGAGTTTCACAAGAAGTACTATAGTCCCATTTTTCACCTAGTATGAGTTGCGCAAGCTACAGAAGAAGTTGGACAGCAGAGCAAGTAGAAGCAACATAAATCGGTTGCAAAAAGGATAGTGCAATGCCAACAAAGAAAAAGTGGTTGCAATAGAACAAGAAAGCATGCAAGGCAAATCCAGAAGACATGACTTAGCTTATATACAGGGATGAATATGATTGTAAAAGGGTTTTTGAATCATGATTGTAAAATGGTTTGGTCTTATTCTTCCCTTACTGTTAGGTTGATGTCATAGGTGTTGTTGTCTATTGTTGAGAAGTCAAGTTTTGAGTTTTGTAATGTAATCTGTACACCATTTTGGGAATTAGAGCTCTGCAACATGGGTCTAGAGCAAGGATTCTATAACAGAGTGATATTGTGTATCTCTGAGATTGTAATTGAGAAAGATATGAAGATAATATATGAATAAGTTTCCAAAATTTAAAAATATGTTGTGTTTTTCGGTGTTTATCCTTATGCATTGTATCGTTGCAGTAATTCTTTATGGTTCATAAGTTCCACATGATGTCTCTGGTTTTGAATGTTTTTCCACAACTTAAGTAGTTTCATTTCTTGTGCATATGAGTTTAGATATGTTCTGTAGTTAGATGTCTTGCACAAGATCGGGATGAATCTTGAAGGATCTATGAACCCACCTAAGTATTCTCCATTCCCTTCCCTATCCATTTGTCTCAGCAGCGCTTCAGGTGAGACTTCTTCTCTTCAAAGGAGACGAAAGTTTCAGTGCTCTAGACTACTCGGTATCTTTTGATGGTAACCTGAGAAGGACCCTGGTCTGATCAAAATTGCGCCAACAACACCAAACATCTGATAGGTGGTGGTGAAGTTAGGATATTTCTCATATATTTGGGGACATATAGAGGTCTCATGGCCGCAAGTGTCTAGCACCATGGTGAGTTCCACTATTGGAGGTCGCCTGAGGAAACTAGTGACGCAGTTGGTATTTCCTGTATTATACTTGATGTTGAGGTGGAGTTGTTGCAAGTATGTGGACCACTTCTGATGGTGGTCATTCTAAAATTTTCCTTGTGTATTCATGAACTGTAGTGGCTTATGATCAGTGTGGATGACTGTCTCCTTCCTGAGCATGTAATGCCTCCACTGGCAGTAAGCTTGCACAATGGAGTACATTTCTTTGTCATAAGTAGGGTACTTACGTATGGCATCTGATAGTGTCTCACTATGATAGGACATGGGGTGGTCGTGGTGAGTGAGAACTGCACCCACAACATAGTCTTAAGCATCTATCTCGATCTCAAAGGGTTTTTGTAGGTTAGGTAATGAAAGAACTGGGGTTGAGCACAAGAACTTCTTAAAATCATCGAACGCTTGTTGTTGGGACAGATCCCACACAAAATTTTCCTTACCACCACCCCTGGTGTTAAAATAAATGTTTCCTCACTCCATGCAGCTTACTTGGATGGCCTTCCATTTCCCTCTGCATACTTGAAGTCCCATTTTTTGTTCACTCCAGAGCCATAAATACACACTTTTGTACATATATGTGCCCTATCAGTTATACAACAAGAGTATATGCAAGTTGCCCCACTACAACCCGCGTACATCGGGTTTGGTGCTTAAAAATTAAAAATTATTTTAGTTTTCCATGCCATGTCACGAAATCCATGATCCTTGACCTTCCATATACTGGAAACGCTCTAACTCGACCCTTCAATTCCATTTGGAGGCTATAAATTGAGCCATATCCAAGCCTAAGGAGATTTCAACATTGAGAGCATAGACACTTTGGAGAAATTTCACTTCATATTGAGTTTGCATCCCTTTGTCCTTGAAATTTTGAACTTCTTGTGTTCAGCCCCCAAGCTCTTCCTACTTTGTCACGGAGAACCCCATTGACTCCTATATATGAGATTTCCTTTGTGGAGGACTGAAGTGGTCGAGGCCCAACTAGAGGAACTTAGTTTCTTGATTCCGATATGTGTCGTTAGAGAAGTTTGTCACCTATGTACTTCTGTTGATTACTTTAATAGAAATACTCTTTTCTCATCCAATTGATATCTTGCAAATATTTGAATTACTTTCCATGGGCATATTTTCCATGTATGTTAATGGATTATTCTAATTTATATGTTGACATCATATGTTATCACCATATGCTTGTGTATCTTGGTTATTGAGGACAAGTTGCGGGTATCAAGCTTTGGGTCGTGTGCTAAATGGTAGTCTTTTTCGAACGTCCAGATGAGGTAGGATTCTCACTTTGTCTTGTTATCATTTCATTTATATAGAATACTTGATATTAGAGTTGATTTAAAAGTGTTGTTTCATCTATTGTGGTTTACCCTTAGCCATAGAGAGATTTTCTTCATAACAGAATTGGCGACTCCACTGGGTAATCTCCTTTTTTGTGGTATTGATTTTTTTTCTCCTTGATTTTCTCTTTGTTTTCCTGAGTTTCCTTTCACCTATTGCTTGAAAACCTGTCTTTTGAATTACATTGTTTTTCTTGTCTTAACCCTTTCCCTAGTAGTTTTTTTCTTGGTATACGTGGTTTTTCCCTTGACAGACGCGTACATATGCGAGATGTTTGCCTTTAGGGAGAGTATATATGCACATGTTTCTTAAATAGAAACGTACATCATATCCTAAGTATTGTTGGATGAATTTGGTGTTTGCTGGGTAAATTTTGTTGGTTGTTGAGTCTTCTTGGGTCCCTATTCTGACTACTAGGTGCCTACGGAGTGATAGGAATCCTTTTAATTGTTGAATTTTGGGTGGATTTTGGGTGAACTCATTTCTAGTCATCTTTCTCATTGGTTGTCCTTGCATATTGGTCTGAGTGGTTTCTTCTTGGTATCCTTCTTGGATTGTCTCTTTTTTCTTGCAGTAGGGCCTACCTATGAGGTGGTTATTCAGTCCTTGCATTTTCTTTCATTTAATCAAAAATAAAAAAATATTTTCTTACTTGCATTGTATTTATGACATTGTCACTTTTGATTACTTTGAATTGATTTTGACGCATTTGGAAAGATTGCACTTCATTGAAATTGTAGAGATTTCATTGTGAAAATTGCATTTAGAAGCATACCATCTCTTTGAAATTCAAGACTAGTACTTAGTAGTGCTTTTATACTTTCTTATTTGTATATGCTGAGTCGTAATACCATCAGTTTCATGATCACACCTCTTGAGTAAGAAGAATCCCTTAAAAATAGCGTTGAATAATCAAAATTGATTAGAAACTATTTATTTTTCAGGGTACACAAACTAGTATAGGACCTAAGGCCTTGGAATAGGATTTTGTAAGTAAACATCTCCAAGGCTATAAAATTGAACACATGTAGCTGACCAGGGAGTGGTAAAACCCATTGTATAATTGGTTTATTCATGAGGCTCCACTCACACCAGAGTTAAGCACGAGGTCGCACAAATTTTGTTCCAGAGATAGCCCTCTAATACCTTCCTAGAGTCAGAGATATTTCTAGGGTTCTATTTGTATATGGGGTTTTTGCTAGTACCTTTACCTCTGTGAGAGGTGGTGCTTTCGAGATTTCAAGCTTTGCTACCCTACCCATACGGTGGACCGAACTTGTGACTACTTGCTTGAGAATTGGTTATATTGTGGTGACTTTAGTTGCTTGACATAGGTAGCCACATGGGTTACTTGTAGGGGTTATTCAGCAGGTACCCTGAGTCAGATAAGGGTCGAACAACACAAAAAAATTATGGAGGATTTCCTCTCCGGAGGGGTCTGACCAAATGTGCTTTGAATCCCATGAGGGTCCTTATAACTAATTCTGACACCTCCACTCTATTTTTGCGTAGTCTTAGGCCCCTCTTCAGTGAGGCATAACTACTTTAGTTCGGGAGGCCCCTTTCAGCCATTATATCATATTTTTGTGCATTGGACTTTTGCTTTATTTTGGTGTGCTCTATGATTATTAGTTGGCCTTACTATTTGTTATTCTATCTTGATTTATGAGTTATCATGGAGCAAGACCATCCTCCTCATTGGTCTCTTCATTTGTTGAAGTTACTACCACATCTTGATCCTTTACTGAAGTCGCCTTCTAAAAGGAATAGAGTTAATAAGTGTGGTACATATATCTCCACCTACTAGACTTGTGATCATCCAACTATGATTACTGAGTCATATGTGAATGTCTCGGAAAGTCCTTCGACTCCCTTATCTTCTGTGATTAGTGGGATCCCCTCTAATCCCTCATCCTCAATGGTGTGGGTGCTAGAGTCTCACTCATCTAGTGTTGCCCAACCAATGAGCTCTACTTGTCCTATGGGAACAAACCCTTTTTTATTTATTTTCGGTATGTCGAATCATGATCCTCAGTCAATAACTTCAGCCTCTAATCCATTTTATTTTGGTATGCCTGACATGACATCGCAACTCTCATCCTTTGTTTCAACAACTAATATGATTCCTATTTTTGGGTATGGGGGCATGAAACCTCCTTATTTTCCTTTATCATTTGGTGGAGGTCATATTCCCCAAGTGACTCCTATAGTTGGAGGCTGGAATCCTCTTTCCTCTAGGATTAATCGTAGCTTCAGTGCTCTGGGATGAAGTTCTCAAGTGGGTGGTAAATTTACTTTCTATATTCCATCTGTCATTCCCTCTTCCTCCACACCAATTCCAGCAAATCATTTTATTATAGCAAATCCCCCTCTTTCCTATGGTGTTACATCCATAGGGAGTCATTTTCACAGTATGGGAAATCCCCAACAAGGAGTTCCTTCATCTGGGGGAAACATATATAATCCTTATCATGTCTCTTCCATGGGTATGGTTCCCTTACAACCCTTCATGAATCAATCTGGAGGAGGATACTATTCTACCAAATAGGGACATGGTATATACCAGAACCCTAGATGGTTTGCAATCCCTCAACCACAATATTTACCGAAAGCATGGGCTCAGACATTGCAAGCCCAGATCCCTTTTCTCACCACTCTAAATATGCCATATTTTTAGAAATTAATAAATGACCATGTGCATCATGATCTGTCATGGCCCCCTGTCCCCACCAAGCTTCCTTCGAACATTCCCAAATTCAATGGAAAGACTAGTGAGGACCTGGGTGATCATGTGACTAATTTTCATCTTTGGTGCTCATCCAAATCCCTAAATGATGACTCTATTCATTTGAGGATATTTCAATGCACCCTCACGGGGCTCGTCACAAAGTGTTTTATTGAGATACCTGGGGGAACATATGGAACTTTCAATCAAATGGTATTGATTTTTCTCAATCACTCTCAATTACCAGTTCGTTACGATGTCGGCCTAGAAATTGTGTCGACCCTTCACCAAGATAGATCCACACATATATCTGATCATATCCAAGAGTGGTGTAGATGAAGGAGGTTGATTAAATCCTACATTCCTCTATATTTTCTGTTGGAATGGTTCCTTAAGTCTTTGTTTCCTTATATGCAAGATACCAAATATATAAAATATGAAGAACAGAAATGAAATGTTAGAAATAACAGAATAACAGTAAAATATCCAGCATAATCTTCACAATACACAGAAATGATTCACGAAATAGCAACAGAAATAGCACTTTGAATCAGATAGAAATGCTCACAGGCCTCTTCGAGGGGGAAACCTCCAATTGAGCAGCGCTCT
>JASDQU010104633.1:179498-195057 GCA_032191745.1 Picea mariana | reverse complement strand
CATAGCCCCAATTCTCACAATAGTGCCAGACATAAATTTCACCCCCGAACAATACCTCCAACCAACTGTCACTAGTGCCACATCCATCAGTAACACCGGCTCCGCTAGTAAGGGCGTTCCCCGAAATGGGAGCCCAGTCAAAACGTATACATCCTCCACCGTAGTGAAGGAAATCTTCTCTCCCCGCACTATGAAACAATGCAGGTCCATACTCCACATCTGGATAAGGAACTGCAGGAGATACTCCTGTGCCCGTATCAATGGGCACTCAAAGAACTTTAGCAGCCCACAGGCTGCTAAAGTCGCACGTACCCCCGGCTCCTCAATAGCCACGACGCCTCTCAGCTGGGACCAATCCCGCTCTTGCCAACCAACCGGCATCATGTACAATGATCGCCTGCAACCATATAAAATAGTCCTAAGTCAGCCAAATGGACCATAAACAACATTAAAAAGATAAGTTTTACACCCGTAAACCCTGCCCCCAAGGCGTAGCTGTTTAACCCACAAGCGTGCACACGTGCACGCCTGTTCACTCCACAGGCGTGCACGTATGCGCGCCTGTTCACTACATAGGTGCACTCTCAGGCATGCCTGCCCATCCTTCAGGCGTGCATGAGTGCACGCCTACTCAACATACAGGGGTGCCTTCATGTGCCCCTGTCACGAACATAGGCATGCTTTAAAGCGCGCATGTCCACTACACAGCCGCGCACACATGCACACATAGTGCACACCCTTGACCCCCTTACAAGCGCCCCCATGCATGCCTATTTGGTGGGTAGGCATGCACTTGTGCATGCATACTTCCGGATCACCCGCGCACGTGTGGGCCCACACCCATAAAACCCCTTGTACGACCCTCCATACAACCCCTGCCCAAAAAAGGAAACCCTAATTCTATGCAGGATGATTAGAACACTAACTTGAAGCTCACTGGTCCTCGATCGGATGCCTCATCCTCCAAGAATCCCCAAATCTCCTCTGAATACTTCTCGTCCAGTCACTATAGCAGCAAGTACAAATGAGGTGGCAATGTGGGCCCTACAGCTATATATAGGCCTTTTCGCCAAACTTCCACTCACCATTCCGGGAGCTCCGAGTGTCAATTTCTTGATCCGTCCTCAGCCACGGGATCAACATCCCATCATCTACATCACGACAGTCCCTGGGCCTCTTTTCATCCTGATCCCCTGGGATGCCATTTTTTCATACCCTGATCAGGTACGCATGTGCATATTCAAAATTATCAAATAAATACTCATATGTTCGATTCTCTTCAGATATTGTTCACATCGGGTATTTGGTTTTCATGTGTGCGGGTACTTGGTCATCATACATCAACACAACCCCTTCAGGTATATACTCAGTACTGGCATGTAGTCATTCCCTCTGAATCTTACTTGCATCTCCAGTCACACCCTCTGACATTTGCCTCTAAGATCCCCATTTCCGACTCTGCAGTACCAACACCTCCATGTGCATCTTCGGAACTGTCACCCGATAACACTCTTACCCACATGATTTGTCCCATTCATAGCACCCTTTTGCGCCTTTGACACTCATTTTGTTTTTCAAAACCCTTTAGGGATGGGAGTCCCAATAGTCTTACATCATGTTGTGAATCAGCCACATACTCCTTCCCCTCATTTTGCTAACCTTCCCAATGGACTCCTAGATTATCTCTTCACGGTTCTATTTTTTGACTGCACCTCCATGGTATCATGAACCCTCCATTTCCTCCACAATCAGTTTGCCCATCTGCAAATTTCCCTTCAGTTCACCTACCTCATACAAAAACCCACCCATGGGGCCCTCACCCTCCACCAGTTCTCCAAGCAAATTATTCCCTACCTGGGCCAACCATATCACATTGGGGCACCTATTTCTGTATTTGTACACTTATCCCAAATTATTCTTTATTTATTGTACAAACGCCTTTGTTTCCACCAGTTACATTACCTTTTTGTCATCACCTTGGGTGACCTTCTTCCCCTTTTGGAAAATGCAACCCATGTCACCCTTGGTTGGGGCACTACTTATCATCTACCCTTGACGACAATGTCCATATATTCAGAGTACCCCACAGGCCACTTACCTCTTCCCTCTGAGTTTATTGACTTTGTCCCGCCTCTGCAACAACTTATCCCCTGTCTTGTTGTCCCCCCGACACTCAACCTCATTGAATGATTGCGGCCACTTTTAACTCGCATATACCCCAACCAAGGGCAGTCTTGAGTCTTCCTACATCTTGACTTCATCCATGTACCTCCTCCCATTCCTAACCTCACCTAGTAGGTTTCATGAAGCCATTTGCTTCTAGGAGTCGCGTCCCCCTTTTTTTCGACATCAACACAGTTTTCCAGAAGGGCGACAATATCTTGATTCTCATTACCTATCCAATGAGAGATCTCGGACGACACAGGGAGAACCACAATTACTCCCTGCTGTCGTTGACCCCCATAACATTTTATGTCAACACTTTCTCATGTTACGGTGGGTCTTACTTTGCGACTATTGTAGTTAGTTCTTATACTTGTCGAAGACGTCTGAACTTGGCTGGGCTATCAATGCCTACAGAATCCGTGATACTTCTTGTAGATGTCACTGCCTACTATTCAGAGTATGTTCATCTACATAATTTTCTTCTACCTTTATCATGACCTCCCTCGAGGGCGCGGAAGTTGTCTACATCAACACTTCATTCCTCTTTTGGAGTTACATGACACGAGCATGGGGCATGCCTGCCTTATTTGTACATAGTTTATTTTTTTACACACCTTATTGAAGGTTGGGTTCTACGGGTTCCCTTCTCCCTCCAACCGGGCACTCTTGACAATCCCACTATTGCTCTCTCTTACAACATCACTCTCAGTAGAAGAAAAATTGATGGATTTCGGCTATATGTACGCTCCTAACCTCATCCATCATGGGGCATCTGTTATCACTGAAATTTCATTCGCAAATGGTTACAAGAATTCAGCATCGTCAAACAGTTATGAGGTCATCTATGGATCTGAATTAACACAAAATCATTCAAAAAGGGTCAAAAATATACAACTAGTGCAAAAATTAAAGGGCGCTATGAAGACATTGGGCGCACGCGCACATGCGCGAAACAGAAATGCAAGATTCGCACACATGCGCACGATGTGCGACTATGGTTGCAAAAAGCCACGCACCTGAGAAACGACGCATTTATGAGAGTGGTCGGCCTCCCACCCACTTCTCGTTCAGCTTCCAAGTTGATTTGACACTCAAATCTGGACTGGATTCGACTGGGTGGTTGGTCAAAGACCTAGAAATGCCCTAATTAGCCTCTTTACACACTACAAACTAGTTGGACAATAACTCAAAGGAATGCTATAAAAAGGCCATGGATACACTTCATTTTTGAAGGAGTTCAAAGAAAATTTATGCTGCCATTATTCTCTTGAGGACTCTTCTATCCTTGCCAAGAGTATACTTGCATCATTTCCTTGGGTAATCCATCCCACCCCTTGAGTGGATTAGCAAAGAATTCTTTCACCATTTTCATTTTCATTTTAAAAGTTGTAAGAAGAGCTTATTTGTGGGGGTCCAAGAGTCCTCCCTTGGAGGAAGAAGGGACTCATAGTCCCCTTGCTTCTCGGTGTTTTCTTTCACTAATATCAGCCTTATCATTGGTGACATGGGTCGCATTGTTTCTTTTGTCCTTATGTCCCTATGTTTATAAATTTAGTTGTTGTTTTATTTCTTAGTTTAATTCTTAGTTATTGTTTTATATTTCTTTTTCTAACCCTTTTCCTTGCAGCTGTCCTACTTAGCAAACCCAACTAAGCTTGCAAGCACCTCTATTTTTCTCACTAAGGTGATGAAAGAGGTGAAACACCAATGATGTGGGAGAGCTAGAGCATCAAATTGAACTGCTCCAAGGAGCATGGTCATAATTGGCCATTCGTGCTGAGCATCTGGAAGTGCAGTTGTGGAAAACTCATCAAGAAGCAGAACAATAGCCTCGGAAGATGCAGGAGCAGATGGAGAATATAGTGCTGGAAGGAAACAATGCCCGAGCAACACTGCATAAGAGCACAATTGAGTGCATAAATATTTTCACGGAAGTCAGTGATTGGATGGTCATCATCGCTAGACGCAACCAAAACTTTGAGGATGTGTGCACCAGAATCCATGTGTTGAATGAAGAAGTTGCAGCCACAATGGATCCACTCGAGAAACAACAAAAGTTTGACTAGATCCAGCAAGCGAACAATGAACTGAACGCCCTATTTGAGGTGAAATCCATAGAAAAGAAGGAGTTACATGAATTCTGACCTATCATTCAGATAGTTTATATGCATATGCATCAAGTCAATGCAACAACAAATTATAAATGGAACTCGTTGGTTGCATACAATCCCAAGGGATGCATTACAGATTTGACCCAACGGTTTGTCGCCAAGGCCTCAGTCCTTGCTAGGGAGTAGCAGGATAAATTTGGAAGATTTCAAGAGGTGAAGAAGCGGGCCTTGGAGTTGGTCCCAGAGTTGGCCCTTCATTTGAAGAGGAAAAATAAGAGAAAGAGAAAAAAGAAAAGAAAAATAAAGAAGAAAAGAAGGAGAAGGGAAAAAAACATTTTCTCCTGGAAGATGTGAAAGAGTCGATTACTTGACTCGAGGGAGAGTTAAGGTTTGTGGTCGAAGCCTGTTGGGCCCTTCAGTTTTGGATAAGGAGTTTCACAAGAAGTACTATAGTCCCATTTTTCAACTAGTATGAGTTGCGCAAGCTACAGAAGAAGTTGGACAGCAGAGAAAGTAGAAGCAACATAAATCGGTTGCAAAAAGGATAGCGCAATGCCAACAAAGAAAAGTGGTTGCAATAGAACAAGAAATAATGCAAGGCAAATCCAAAAGACATGACTTAGCTTATATACAGGGATGAATATGATTCTAAAAGGGTTTTTGAATCATGATTGTAAAATGGTTTGGTCTTATTCTTCCCTTACTGTTAGGTTGATGTCATACGTGTTGTTGTCTATTGTTGAGAAGTCAAGTTTTGAGTTTTGTAATGTAATCTGTACACCATTTTGGGAATTAGAGCTCTACGACATGGGTCTAGAGCTAGGATTCTATAACAGAGTGCTACTGTGTATCTCTGAGATTGTAATTGAGAAAGATATGAAGATAATATATGAAGAAGTTTCCAAAATTTCAAAATATGTTGTGTTTTTCGGTGTTTATCCTTATGCATTGTATCATTGTAGTAATTCTTTATGGTTCATAAGTTCCACATGATGTCTCTGGTTTTGAATTCTTTTCCACAACTTAAGTAGTTTCATTTCTTGTTCATATGAGTTTAGATATGTTCTATAGTTAGATGTCTTGCACAAGATTAGGATGAATCTTGAAGGATCTGTGAACCCACCTAAGTATTCTACTTTCCCTTCCCTGTCCATTTGTCTCAGCAACACTTCGGGTGAGACTTCTTCTCTTCAAAGGAGATGAAAATTCCAGTGCTCTAGACTACTCGGTATCTTTTGTTGGTAACCTGAGAAGGACCCTGGTCTGATCAAAATTGCGCCAACAACACCCAACATCTGGTAGGTGGTGGTGAAGTCAGGATATTTTTCATATATTTGGGGACATATAGAGGTCTCATGGCTGCAAGTGTCTAGCACCATGGTGAGTTCCACTATTGGAGGTCGTCTGAGGAAATTAGTGATGCGGTTGGTATTTCCTGTATTATACTTGATGTTGAGGTGGAGTTGTTGCAAGTATGTGGACCACTTCTCATGGTGGTCATTCTAAAATTTTCCTTGTGTATTCATGAACTGTAGTGGATTATGATCAGTGTGGATGACTGTCTCCTTCCTGAGCATGTAATGCCTCCACTGGAAGTAAGCTTGCACAATGGAGTACATTTCTTTGTCATAAGTAGGGTACTTACATATGGCATCTGATAGTGTCTCACTATGATAGGACATGGGGTGGTCATGGTGAGTGAGAACTGTGCCCACAACATAGTCTGAAGCATCTATCTCGATCTCAAAGGGTTGTTGTAGGTTAGGTAATGAAAGAATTGGGGTTGAGCACAAGCACTTCTTAAAATCATCGAACGCTTGTTGTTGGGACATACCCCACACAAAATTTTCCTTACCACCACCCCTGGTGTTAAAACAAATGTTTCCTCACTCCATGCAGCTTGCTTGGATGGCCTTCCATTTCCCTCTGGATACTTGAAGTCCCATTTTTTGTTCACTCCAGAGCCATAAATACACACTTTTGTACATATATGTGCCTTATCAGTTATACAACAAGAGTATATGCAAGTTGCCCCACTACAACCCACGTACATCGGGTTTGGTGCTTAAATATTAAAAATTATTTTGGTTTTCCATGCCATGTCATGAAATCCATGATCCTTGACCTTCCATATATTGGAAATGCTCTGAATCGACAATTCAATTCCATTTGGAGGCTATAAATTGAGCCATATCCAAGCCTAAGAAGATTTCAACATTGAGAGCATAAACACTTTGGATAAATTCCACTTCATATTGAGTTTGCATCCCTTTGTCCTTGAAATTTTGAAATTCTTGTGTTCAGCCCCCAAGGTCTTCCTACTTTGTCACGGAGAACCCCATTGACTCCTATATATGAGATTTCCTTTGTGGAGGACTGAAGTGGTCGAGGCCCAACTAGAGGAACTTAGTTTCTCGAATCCGATATGTGTCGTTAGAGAAGTTTGTCACCTATGTACTTCTGTTGATTACTTTAATAGAAATACTCTTTTCTCGTCCAATTGATATCTTGCAAATATTTGAATTACTTTCCATGGGCATATTTTCCATGTATGTTAATGGATTATTCTAATTTATATGCTGACATCATATGTTATCACCATATGCTTGTGTATCTTGGTTATTGAGGACAAGTTGCGGGTATCAAGCTTTGGGTCACATGCTAAATGGTAGTCTTCTTCGAACGTCCAGACGAGGTAGGATTCTCACTTTGTCTTGTTAGCATTTCATTTATATAGAATACTTGATATTAGAGTTGATTTAAAAGTGTTGTTTGATCTATTTTGGTTTACCCCTAGCCATAGAGAGATTTTCCTCATAACAGAATTGGCGACTCCACTGGGTAATCTCCTTTTTTGGGGTATTGATTTTTTTTCTCCTTGATTTTCTCTTTGTTTTCCTGAGTTTCCTTTCACCTATTGCTTGAAAAACCTGTCGTTTGAATTACATTGTTTTTCTTGTCTTAACCCTTTCCCTAGTAGTGTTTTTCTTGGTATACGTGGTTTTTCCCTTGACAGACGCGTACATATGCGAGATGTTTTCCTTTAGGGAGAGTATATACGCACATGTTTCTTAAATAGCCACGTACATCATATCATAAGTATTGTTGGATGAATTTGGTGTTTGCGAGGTAAATTTTGTTGGTTGTTGAGTCTTCTTGGGTCCCTATTCTGACTACTAGGTGCCTACGGAGTGATAGGAATCCTTTTGATTGTTGAATTTTGGGGGGATTTTGGGTGAACTCCTTTCTTGTCATATTTCTCATTGGTTGTCCTTGCATATTGTCTGAGTGGTTTCTTCTTGGTATCCTTCTTGGATTGTCTCTTTTTTCTTGCAGTAAGGCCTACCTGTGAGGTGGTTATTCATTCCTTGCATTTTATTTCATTTAATCGAAAATAAAAAAATATTTTCTTACTTGCATTGTATTTATGACATTGTCACTTTTGATTACTTTGAATTGATTCTGACGCATTTGGAAAGATTGCACTTCATTGAAATTGTAGAGATTTCATTGTGAAAATTGCATTTAGAAGCATAACATCTCTTTGAAATTCAAGACTAGTACTTAGCAGTGTTTTTATACTTTCTTATTTGTATATGTTGAGTCGTAATACCATCAGTTTCATGATCGCACCTCTTGAGTAAGAAGAATCCATTAAAATTAACGTTGAATAATCAAAATTGATTAGAAACTATTTATTTTTCAGGGTACACAAACTAGTATAGGACCTAAGGCCTTGGAATAGGATTTTGTGAGTAAACATCTCCAAGGCTATAAAATTGAACATATGTAGCTGACCAGGGAGTGGTAAAACCCATTGTATAATTGGTTTATTCATGGGGCTCCACTCACACCAGATTTAAGCACGAGGTCGCGCAAATTTGGTTCCAGAGATATCCCTCTAATACCTTCCTATAGTAAGAGATATTTCTAGGGTTCTACTTGTATATGGGGGTTTTGCTAGTACATTTACCTCCGTGAGAGGTGGTGCTTTCGAGATTTCAAGCTTTGCTACCCTACCCATATGGTGGACCGAACTTGTGACTACTTGCTTGAGAATTGGTTATATTGTGGTGACTTTAGTTGCTTGACATAGGTAGCCACATGAGTTACTTGCAGGGGTTATTCAGCAGGCACCCTGAGTCAGATAAGAGTCGAGCAACACAAAAAAATTATGGAGGATTTCCTCTCCGGAGGGGTCTGACTGAATGTGCTTTGAAGCCCATGAGTGTCCTTATAACTAATTCTGACACCTCCACTCTATTTTTTCATAGTCTTAGGCCTCTCTTCAGTGAGGCATAACTACTTTAGTTCGGGAGGCCCCTTTCAGCCATTATATCATATTTTTGTGCATTGGACTTTTGATTTATTTTGTTGTTCTCTATGATTATTAGTTGGCCTTAGTATTTGTTATTCTATCTTGAGTTATGAGTTATCGTGGAGCAAGACCATCCTCCTCATTGGTCTCTTCATCTATTGAAGTTACTACTACATCTTGATCCTTTACTGAAGTCGCCTTCTAAAAGGAATAGAGTTAATAAGTGTGGTACATATATCTCCACCTACTAGACTTGTGATCATCCAACTATGATTACTAAGTCATATATGAATTCATCGGAAAGTCCTTCGACTCCATTATCTTTTGTGATTAGTGGGATCCCCTCTAATCCCTCATCCTCAATGGTGTGGGTGCTAGAGTCTCACTCATCTAGTGTTGCCCAACCCATGAGCTCTACTTGTCCTACGGGAACAAACCCTTTTTTATTTATTTTCGGTATGCCAAATCATGATCCTCAGTCAATATATTTAGCCTTTTATTTTGGTATGCCTGACATGACATCACAACTCTCATCCTTTGTTTCAAAAACTAATATGATTTCTATTTTTGGGTATGGGGGAACGACACCTCCTTATGTTCCTTTATCATTTGGTGGAGGTCATATTCCCCAAGTGACTCCTATAGTTGGAGGCTGGAATCCTCTTTCCTCCAGGATTAATCGTAGCTTCAGTGCTCCGGGATGAAGTTCTCAAGTGGGTGGTAAATTTACTTTCTATATTCCATCTGTCATTCCCTCTTCCTCCACACCAATTCCGACAAATCATTTTATTATAGCGAATCCCCCTCTTTCCTATGGTGTTACATCCATAGGGAGTCATTTTCACAGTATGGGAAATCCCCAACAAGGAGTTCCTTCATCTGGGGGCAACATATATAATCCTTATCATGTCTCTTCCACGGGTATGGTTCCCTTACAACCCTTCATGAATCAATCTGGAGGAGGATACTATCCTACCAAACAAGGTCATGGTATATATCAAAACCCTAGATGGTCTGCAATCCCTCAACCACAATATTTCCCGAAAGCATGGGCTCAGACGTTGCAAGCCCAGATCCCTTTTCTCACCACGATAAATATGCCATATTTTTAGAAATTAATAAATGACCATGTGCATCATGATCTGTCATGGCCCCCCGTCCCCACCAAGCTTCCTTCGGACATTCCCAAATTCAATGGAAAGACTAGTGAGGACCTGGGTGATCATGTGACTAATTTTCATCTTTGGTGCTCATCCAAATCCCTAAATGATGACTCTATTCATTTGAGGATATTTCAATGCACCCTCACGGGGCTCGTCACAAAGTGTTTTATTGAGATACCTGGGGGAACATATGGAACTTTCAATCAGATGGTATTGATTTTTCTTAATCACTTCCAATTACCAGTTCGTTACGATGTTGGCCTAGAAATTGTGTCGACCCTTCACCAAGATAAATCCACACATATATCTGATCATATCCAAGAGTGGTGTAGACGAAGGAGGTTGATTAAATCCTACATTCCTCTATATTTTCTGTTGGAATGGTTCCTTAAGTCTTTGTTTCCTTATATCTCGAAGGATGTTTCTACATCCAGAATAACATCTGAGGAAGAAGCCATATTCAAATGCCAACAATTGGACCTTATATATGCTCAATATGGGATGCTTTATGAAATTATCCTCAACGCACCGCGGTCAAACTACGATCCTAGACAAAATATCAAGCCTCATTCTGATGGCATCATAGGCTCTGAAAATTCTAAGAGTATAGACTTGGTGACAAACTAGTTGAAATATTTGTCTCTAAGCCAGCTTGTATTAGGACAAGCTTCGGGTTCATCCTCCATTACCACCTAGTTAGTGGATGTGCATTCTGTAAAAACATTTTCTAACCTGAATGGTAACAAACAACCAGGAGGGACTAAGAAGAAAGGACGAGGTAATAATCATAAGGGTGGGAAAAGTAATAATAAATCCAAGGACAACAATAATAATGGTAAATTGAATAATAATGTTGATGAGGGAAAGAAAGAGAAACAGAAGGTGAAGTTTCCCTGTAAAATTTGTAAAGATGATCACCTTACCCACTTGTTCCCCAAAATCGAGGAAGCCTCGAGGCTCTTATCATAGCCACTTGTTGTGCTGACAAATTTGTTTCAACATAACCAACATATGGCCTTGGGGACCTCCAACATCGGAAATGCATAGAGTGGGAGTCAAAACCCCTTGGCACATGAAGGTGGCCATCTATGCTTCAATATCGTTAAGTATTAGATTGATGTAGCCACTCGATATCGTGATTACAGTTCTTCATAGACTATTTTAGGTCCAGATCCTCCTCCTCCCCTGAAAAAACCCTTGCATATCGATAAGCCAAAACCTCCTCCTCGTATTCTGAAAAGAGTACTTAAGCGCTCTGCCCACAATCCTAATGAGAGAGATTCCCAAAAATATTCGATTGTCAAAGATTTGGGCCAAACCCCATGCACAATGTCGGCTTTAGAGGTTCTTTGAATGTGTCCTTCACAGAGGAATGCATTTTTATCTTCGTTAAGATATCTAGACCCATATGGCTCAAAGGTTATCAAGTTTGGTTTCACAAATGTTAAGCCTCACTTCCCATACCAGGTGGCCCTTCAAATCCATGTGGATTATAAAAAATTACCATCAAATGTACTATAATTGATGAAGGTATTTCAACATGTGTGATGTCCCTAACCTATTGGAAATCCATTGGCTCTCTGACCCTATCTCAATCTATGACTATGTTGACCGCATTTTATGGGAGTTCGTTTCGACCCCATAGGATCCTTCCCACTTTCTTGGTCAAGTTATGTGGAAATAATGTGGAGGTCAATGTCGAGGTGTTTGATGCGCCTCTCGACTACAATTTACTAATAGCACATAATTGGACTTATTCCATGACTGTCGTCGTGTCGTAAGTTTTCCACACTTTATGTTTTCCTCGGGAAGGGAAGATAGTGATGATTGATCATTTGTCATTTCTGCACACTAATCCTAGTGCATCGATTGGGACTTTGGTCCCTATGATTGATAATTCTTAGCATGAAACTGAGGATGTTGGTGTCGGGATGTATTCCTCTTTCATGGGTAGTTTTGAGTTCATGGAACTAATTCACCATATTCATTCCATTTCCAGTGATTATTTGTCATCAATGAGGTATGTTCCTTTCTATACTTCATATTTCAATGACCCTTGGACCCTACCTTCCTTGAATATATCATATGAAGGTCAGTCACACATTGGGATGGAAATTCCATTGTCAATGGTAGAAGTTGCACATCAGGCTATTCTAGATGCTATTGTTGACCTAGAACCTTCCTCCTCGCGGACAGACAAGGTGGATATAGTTTTAGAGCCATATGGGATGCTCAATCATCTTATTCAAATGATTTCCTACATGATAGTTTACCTTCGGATGAAGCCATATTAGAGGCCATGTCTGGTCCTAATAAGCCTTGGGACCATATGCATCATCGATCCTATTTTCTCCTAGAGCTTGTTAGGATCAAACAGGATGGATTTATATCTACCTTGACTGATATGGTCGCTCACATCATGGTTCCATTAGATACGCATGGAATTTATGTTGAAGGAAACATGAAAAATTGTTCTCCTACTTTCACGATCGACATCTCTCATACCCCTGGTAAAATCGAGAACATATATATCAGTGCATATTGTTTGCCTAAAGAAATTCATATCTACACTGATATATTCAAGTAATTCTGAGATGATTCTCTTGGTCATATGAAGAGATGTTAGGGATCGACCCTAACATTTTCAAACATGAGATTAAAACCTCTCTGAATGTTAAACCTATTTGGAAATTTCTTAGAGTTGTTAATCCTAGGAAGATCCCTGCTGTTAAGGAAGAAGTAGAGAAACTACTTAATGTTGGTTTCATTTACCTAGTTCCCTTGACCAAATGGGTGTCCAATCTTGTTCCCATAGATTAAAAGCAAGGAATCGTTCACATGTGTATGGATTTTAGAGACTTGAACAAAGCTTGTCCTAAAGACAACTTCCCCACTCCTTTCATTGACCAGATTCTTGACGAGTGTGCAGGAAGCGAAGTATTTTCTTTTATGGATGGATTTTCATGGTATAATCAAATTCATATCAAACCCAGGGATCAACATAATACGTAATTTATTTTTCCTTGGGCTATCTTTGCATACCCTAAAATGCCTTTTGTTCTTAAAAATGTTAGAGTGACCTTCCAATGTGCCATGACCTTTGCATTTCATGATCTTTAGCATATTATCAAAGATTACCTAGATGATTTCATTGCTCACTCTCGCAAGAGGATAGATCACTCAACTCACCTTCGACTAGTATTTGAGAGATGTCGTTATTATCAGATTCGGTTGAACCCTCACAAGTTCATCTTATGAATTAGTTTTGGTTGTCTTTTACTGATCCAAGTGGATATTGTTGGCCACCTGATCCAATTGGATATCAGTGGCCACCCACCTTTTCTGACTGGCTCAAAACAGTTTTCTGGCAAATTTGGCAATTTACTATTTTTGGCATTTTTTAACTTCCGGGACCATTTTGAGGGCCCAAATGAAGGTTTTTAGAAAACTAGGTTCTCAATGATATTCAAATTCATTATTTATCCCCCAAAATGAATCTCCTCAATGATACCTTTCCAACGAGCTATCATACGCCTAAAACGAAGATCGTATGCAAAAGTTACGACCCTGGGAAGTTGATGTACTAACTTACCCAAATGGGGCCCACATGACTTTTGGTGCTTCATCTCCTAGGGTTAGGTTTTTGGATGTCTAGGAATTTTGGCATTCCTATTTATTGTAAAAAGGCCTTTAGAGCCTCATCGTAATCATCTTCTTGCGAATGCCGGTAGTTGTCACATCTCTTCTCATAGATAAGCTGCCACCATTCTAGCGAGTCTTTCACTCTGCATTTTTACAGTCTCTGTAAATTTATTTCATTAATAGAAATCATGTATTACTATATATCTGTGTTTATGGTTACATATATGATACATTTATGTTATCTTATTGAATATCTACGATATCTCTGTGCATTTCTTTATTATATCTCCGCTCGCATTTTGTGCCGAAAATAATCTGAATCACCACCCACCTATTCCAACTGGCTCCTGTTGACAATTTTTCGTTCAACAAATTTCTTTGTATTGATGACATTTCTTTTTAATTGTGGGTTCTTCACTTCCATGGAAATCATGAATCCCTACACAACATCCAGGTGGATATTGGTGGCTGCCCACCTATTTCAACTGTGTTATTTTGGAATTTTTCATGTCAGTACATCTTTATGTACTTCTAGGACCATTTTGGGGCCCTAAACAATTTTTTTTTGTCTTGCCACAATCAAACTATAGATGAAGTTAGATTTTGACAGCATAATGTGTATTTCTTGAAAATACCTTTCTAATGGGCTATCACACACCTAAAACGGAGGTCGTGTGCGAAATTTACGACCATGGGAAGTTGAGGTACCAACTTACCCATCGGGACCCACATAATTTTTTTTGTTTCATCTCCTAGGGTTAGGTTTTTGGATGTCTAGGGTTTTGGAATTCATGAGTAATTTTAAAAAGGCCTCTAGAGCCTCATTGTAATCATTCTACTCAGACGGATTCACGTAGAATCCACATCTCTTCTCAGAGATAGATACCACCATTCGAGCAAGTTGTCTTTAGTTCTATCATTTTATAGTTTCACCTTATTTTATTTATTCAATAGAAGTTATTTTTCACTAGATATCTATTGTTTTTATCTGTATATTTGTGTTATTGTATTCAATCTATGATTCATTTCATTTTTCTCATAAATCCAAATTAGTGGTATCAGAGCAGTCTACTCTTCATTTATTTTTCTTCATGCATGTCCTCGACAAGATCTGGGTACAAGAAGTTGGGACTCGAACCAGTCGAGACTTTGCAAGATCGGCCATGCCGAGCTCGACAAAAAATTATGGGGGACGAGAAGAAAGATCATGGAGTGGGAGATCCTTTTAAACTATCACTCAAGGAATCCCTTGCATGACAAAGGAACAAAATGATGGACAACTTTGAACAGATCCTTTAGTGGCTGCCCACAGGAGATGCATCATCATCTGGTGGCCATGCAACCCCCTTCAAGGTACAAGTCATTTTTTATATTCCATTATTTGAAGGACTGATAGATGCATATGTTGCAGATAAATGATTGAATCTGCTCAAAGGGTATTTTTCGGTCCACAATTTTTCCAATAGGGAAAAGATTACTTTTACACTCCTCAAGGTCATCCCCCATGTTAAGGACTGGTGGGATATTTACTCTGAGCAAAGGGCCGTAGAGGAATATGAAATATTTACGGTCACCCCCGCATGGGATTCCTTTAGGGATGCCATTAAAGAACAATACTACCCTGTTGGAAGATATGACCAATACACAAGATGGACCACGTTGCATCGGGAAAGGGACCAAACAGTACCATATTTCACCAATATTTTCCATACCCTGCACACCAAATTGTGTATCAAAGACTCTGAACGACATCTATTGCTCAAATAATGAGGTTTTATGCATAGATACATTCAAACATAAATGGATTTTCTGGACATTGCATCATTAGGTGCGGCTTATAGATGTGTTGTCAAGATCGAGCATAAATTTAAGCAAAAGAGGCGAGAGTTTGGACTTGCAAACTCCTCAAATTCGAAGCAGGGAAAATGTGGTGCCAAACCATAAAACAAGGGACAGAGAAAAGGTGGCCACTCTCAGGACAACCAGTCCAAGCCATAACCCAAGAAGGGTAATGATAATTCAAAGAAGGATATGGGAAAGTGGTGTGAATACCATAAAATCCCTTGGCACAACACCGAAGAATGTCGCTCCAAGCAGTCACTGGTGGTCGAGTTGAAAGCTTCTGAGTCTGAGGCATATTCTGACTCAGAATCAAATCC
>JASDQU010104633.1:151919-166558 GCA_032191745.1 Picea mariana | reverse complement strand
AAGGCTTATACACCCTCTTCCTACTCTTGAGAGGCATTGGGAATCCATATCGATGAATTACATGTATGGCCTTCCATCCACCAAGTAAGGTAATTATTTCATATTTGTGGTGGTTGATCGGTTTTCAAAGATGGCCATTCTCACAGCCTGCAAGAAGAGCATCACAACGACAGATACTTCCAATATCTTCTTTGAACGAGTGCGGGTCCATTTTTGGATACCATAAAACATCATCTCTAATCAGGACGACAGGTTCCTCAACACATTTTGGTTGAGTCTCTGGTCACTGTTGGACACCAAATTCACTAAACCATTGGCTTCCATCCTCAAACTGATGGACAAACAAAGTTCGTCAATTATATGATTGTGCACATCATGCGCATGTATAACTCTAAGAATCCACGTACATGGGATGAGAGTCTTCCCTATGTTCACAATAGCTACAACAGGGCTCTCTATAGATCCACCGACCATAGCCCATTTCAGGTGGGGCTGGGATTCCAACCCTTGGCTCCCATTGATGTTGTACTACCTCTTGAAACCACACAGACAAAATCTTCCCATGTTTAGTTTGAGGCTAAAAAATACACCAGATTCATTGAGCAAATTTAGCACATCCTCCAATAGGTCCATGAGATTTTGCAGAAATCCAATGCTAAGTACAAGCAGTGCCATGATCAACACCGGGTACAAAACAAGTTTTCAGTGGAAGATAAGCTCTGGTTACATTTGTAGAAAGAGAACCTTATAGGGCCCCATCAGAATCTCTGTCCACTTCTCTATCGACCTTACACTATCACCAAGGCTATGGGTGACAATTCTTTTGAGCTCAACACTCCTCCCTTCCTTGGCTTGCACCCAGTGTTCAATGTGCATCTCCTTCAGCCATATATTCCACCATTATTGGACACCTAAGAGATCATAAAATAGTTGAAACCAATAGATATCAACCTTGTCTGCATGGAACACGCATCCATTGATCAAATAGTGGACACATAGGTCAAGGGCACTCGCCAGTAGAGGATCCATCTTTATTGGGTTATCAAGGTAGGGAAGCTTCTGCAGCAAGGGAAGTGGCTCACCCAGGCCCAATTCAGCAGAAATTTCCTCACCTCATGGGGCACTCAATGCAATGGATACCATTGCTTCCTAATGGGGGAGGATTGATCCAGGTGGATATTGGTGGCCACCCACCTATTCCAACTAGCTCCACTTGACAGTTTTTAGTTCAATGTTTCTCTATAATGATGACATTTCTTTGTAATTGTGGGTTATACATTTTCGGGACTATCTTGAAGCCCTACACAACATCTAGGTGGATGTTGGTGTCTACCCACCTATTCCAACTATCTTATTTTGGAATTTTTTATGTCAGTACGTGTTTTTGTACTTCCAGCATCGTTTTGGATCCCTAAATAGTGTTTTTCTGTATATCCATTGTCAAATTGTACACTGATTCGAACTTTTATGGAATAATGTGTATTTATCAAAAATACCTTTCCAACAGGCTATCACACACCTAAAACATAGGTCGTATACAAAAGTTACGACACCGGTAAGTTGAGGTACCAACTTACCCATCGGGGCCCACATAACGTTTGATGTTTCATCTCCTAGGGTTAGTTTTTTGGATGTGTATGGTTTTGGCATTCATGAGTAATGTTAAAAATGCATATGGAGACTCATTGCAATTATTCTTCTTAGACGGATGTGTGTACCAAACACATCTCTTCTCAGAGATAGCTACCACCATTCGAGCAAGTTTCTTTCACTTCTACAGTTTTACAATTTTGGCCTATTATATATTCAATAGAAGTTATTGTTCACTGGATAATTGTTGTTGTTATTCTTGTATCCATGTTATTGTATTCAATCTATGATTCATTTCATTTCTCTTATAAATCCGGATCATTTCGATTCATAGTTTTTGAGCATGGGATCATGGTGGATCCTATGAAGGTTGAGGCAATACTTCAATTTCCTCCCCCACACAATATTCGACAACTTCAAGGTTTACAAGCAAAGGATAAATTCCTGTGTCATTTCATAGTGAACTATGCAAATTTAACTAAAGGTTTCATGCGTCTTTTGAAGGACACTATGTTTATATGGGATGAGTGAGCCCAGGAATCCTTCGATGCTCTTAAGAAAGCCTTCATATTGACACCTCTGTTGAAGGCTCCAGAATACAGTAGATACTATTTTATTTATATCTCCACGTCCAAAGGGACAATTGGTATGGTACTAGTTCAGGAGGACGATGAACTCCATGAGCACATATTTTACTACCTCAATCAAAACATGGTTGGTCCTGAACTTAAATACTCTCACGTAGAGAAATTGGTCTTGGTCATTGTACATGCAGTTCAAATATTACAACATTATATCTTACTGTGAAAAATTATTGTGGTTGCAGATATCAATCCATTTCAATACGTCCTCACTAGGCATATCATAGAAGGGGAACACAATAAGTGGATTTTTATTTTGCAATAATTTGATCTCGATTTTTCTTCTGCGAAATCTAAGAAATCACTATATTTTGTCGAATTGATGTCAGATTTCCCTCGACTAGATGAGGATATTTTTCATGATGATTCATTCACAGATGAATGTATTTTCCTTATTTTGTCTTTGGACCCCTGGTATGGAGACATTTTGATCTACCTTCAAACCTTGAAGCTACCCCAACATCTGTCAAGAGACAATCGATGATGTATACGTCATCAAGATAAGAACTACCTTATTATCGGTGAAACTTTTTATTGTTGAGGGGTGGATAATATATTACGTCATTTCTTGACTCACCTAGCAAGGGTGATAGTTCTTGACCTAGCAAGGAAGTTGAAAATATGCTCACACCTAGCCCCTCTTCACCCAGTCATCACCATCGGTCCCTTCACCAGGTGGGGGGTGGATTTTATGGACTACAACCTAGCCTCGGATGGGGGGCACCATCATATTATCCTGACCATATATTATTTCACTAAATGGGAAGATTCCATGCCTACCATTAAATCCAATGGTAATACTGCAACATTCTTCATGTTCAACCTGATTATAACCCTTTTGAGAATCCAAAAATATATTTTCACTGGTCATGGAAGTCACTTTCATAATGAAATGATGAAATATTTAGCATCAAAACTGGGGTTTAAACATGGTTCCCCTTATTATCCATAGGAAAATGGACAAGTAGAGGCGGTGAACAAATATCTCAGGACCATTTTGCAAAATAATTCTAGCCAGATTAAATCTAAATGGCATGTGATGCTTTACCCTGCACTTTGGGCATACCGAACCATAGTAAATACTTCCACTAGTTTCTCTCCTTTTCAGTTAGTACATAGAGTGGATTCAATTCTTCCGATTGAATGTGAAATCCCTTCCCTTAAATTGGAAATTGAGCTCCTACCTGACATGTCCGATGTTGAGGAACACCTTGAGAACCTCGATGAGTAGCATCGATATTCCTCTACGACTATCGAAGAAAATAAAGAAAGTGTTAATGATGCAGGAGCATCGCAAGCAAGCGCAAGCAGAGGACAATTGGATACGCACCAATGCACATTTTTGGAAATATTTTGAATTTCAAAAGGATGTCACATCAATGTAATATCTAGAGAGACATAAGTTCTCTTAAATGTTTTGGGGATTTTAATGCAAATATTGAGCATTGTTATCATCTATCGTTTGTAAAAAATTAATGTAATCAATGTATAGTAGTTGTATATCTTTTAATTCGAGAAGATAGCATAGAGTTGTAGGAGGGAAAACTCAAGAAATCTCCCTTGTAGATGTAATGTATTATTATTCTCAATTGTGAGAGTAGAGTTGTAGAGCAAGAGAATAGGAGAGCAGAGAAGAACAGAGACTGTAAAAGTTGTATAAGAAGATAGTTGTTGTGATAGAACCCATGTAAAGGAGCACTTGAATTAATATAAGAATGCTTTGACTCAATTTCATGGTGTTGTTATGAATACTATTTGCATCTATTGAATGGTATGTTTACAGTTTTCTTATATGCTCTGTTATGAATTTTTTTCAATGTTTTGTGTGTATGATTTCATGTTGAATGTATGAAGTTTGTGAGAGGGAGAGTATGAGTTTCAATTTTTCTCTTCTTGAGAATTCCTGCAAAGAGTGTAGTGGAGGTCTGCAAGGAGTGCATTGATGAGATTCTGAGTTTTACCTCAGAAAATCTCAGGAGAGATAGAGTTTTCCTCATACCAACATAAGTGCAAGTATAGCATAGAGCCATGCAAGGTGTGCACAAGCTAGGTTGAAGTCTTAGACTCTTTCCAATCAGGTGAGTGGTTGAAGAATTGTTGTCGCAAGGAGTGCACAGAGTTGGAAGATTTTAGATAATCATATATTATTGTGAAGGCTGCAAGGAGTGCGTGCAAGAATCCCTTAGGATCTTTGAGTTTTACAGAAATATTCAAGCTCGAGAAGGATAGAGACTTGGAAAGTTCAAAGGAAGGATGAGGGTCGAAGTCACCTCACAGAAACCAAGATCAGGAGGAAGGGCGCCAAGTTATTTGGCCAGGAATCATTGAGAACTTGAATGGAGGGTTGAGTTTCTCAAAGGGAGAAGCACATATATCCGTGAACCGTTGGATTCAGTGGATCAGCGGGGAGGTTAATACTGAGTGTATTTCAACACTTGCAAGCTCAAGAGGATTAGCAGTTGTTAGATCTGGAGGAACGAGATTCGTTGATTGGGCACTCCGATATATCGCCATTTCGAAAGTCGAAAGTGTGGAGGAAGCTGTTTTTGGGAATCCCCGATATGAAAAATCCCGATGTGATCTGGACCATCAGATCTTAGGAGGTTTAGGACCATAGATATTTGGAGAGGATGATGTGAGTTCAGACTTCGAAAAGGAAGAAAATTTTCATCGTGGACTCGTAAGTCGTGAAATCCTGATGCGCTCGGATGAGAGGCCCAGGGATTTGGTTGGAGGTCATATGGTGAAAGCATAAGGGAGAAGCTAAGGACCGTTAGGCCATTTCAGGGTTTTGGGAATTGGAGGAATCTGGGCAACTCATAGCAGGAATCCCGAAATTGAGAAATGCAAATTTGTGAAACTTGAAGAGCCATTTTGGATAAATTAGTGGTCACGCTAGTGCTCACGCGGAATAGGGGTTCACATCTAGTGCTTGTTCCTGCGGGTGTAACTTCTAAGAAGGACCTATGGTTTTATTTGTATTGAAGGTTCCAGTGGGAACTAAAGAGCCATTTCAGCTTAGGGATATAGAAAGATCCAAAGATTGGGAGGTCACGCAGACCTTGCTGAGGTGGGGGTGCTATGTCAAGAGAGCTAACAACTTTTGTTTTTTGTAGAAGGGAGACAGAGGACAGTTGTGATTTGAATTCTGCGTGGACAGATCGAAATAATTTTGCCAAGGAGACGTCAAGAGAGACCCATGCCCGATCCAGACGTGGAAAGGGAAATTAGAGAACTTCTTTCTCGATTGGATGCTATGGAGACATCACAGAGGCGAACACATGATACTGGAGATATCAATGAGGTTGAAAGCGAAAACAAATCAAGAACCGAAGAAGAAGTTGTAGCCAAAGATGTTGCAGAGGAACGTCTATTCAAAGTTGCTGCAAGAATAGGGACCAGAGAAAAAATGGATATCCCGATGTATGAAGGCAACTTAGACATTGAGGAGTTGTTATATTGGTTTATAGCTCTAGATAAATACTTTGATTATGAGGATATCAAAGAAGATAAGAAAGTAAATCACGTTGTCACTAGATTGAAAGGGCATGCAACACCATGGTGGGATGAACTGGAGGCTGACATGTGTTGCAAAGGAAAACAAAGAATCAAAAGTTGGGATAGGATGGTCGCCAATATGAAAGCCAAGTTTATACCCAGATATTACCAAATTAATCTGTTTCGAAGAATGCAGAATTTGAGACAGAAAGGGATGACAGTGAAGAAATAGACTGAATAATTTTACAGACTCAACATTAGAGTTGGACATCATGAGAGTGATGATGAAAAGGACGCCAGGTACATGAATGTCATGACATATGAGATTCAAGATGATATGAGCATGGTGACAATTAGGAATGTAGAATATGCTTAAGAGATTGCTTCAAGGACAGAAGTAAAATTGGCCTTAAAGCAAGATCAAAGGGGAAGAGGTACAAGTCAGAGTAGAGGCAAAGAAATTTCCCAGGAGAGAGTACAAAATCCCAAGGATGAAAGAAAAGAAATCTCATAACCACCCAGAAAGGGGAGGAATCTCACAAGGAGGACTGTATGCCGATAGGAACACTTTTCCTCGAGCCATAGGAAGAGGAAGAGGCAAACGGGTGAAATCAAGTTATTTTTCTGTGGAAAGATCGGACACAAATATTTTGAATGTACCGATAGAAAAAGGGATGGAGGAGGCAAAGCTCACATTTCAGAAGCACAAAGGCGAAATGTTGAGGCAGAAGATGGAGAAGGCGGAATATCCTTAATGATGAGGAAAATTCTCTTGAATCCAGAGAAAGAGATCGAGAATCTAGTCCAAAGAAACAATTTGTTTCGAACTACTTGCAAGACCAAGGATAGGGTATGCAAGGTAATTGTTGACATTGGAAGTACGGATAATATAGTATCCACAGAAATGGTGGAGAAGATGGAATTGGAAAGAGTTGCACATCCAAGCCCATACAAAGTTTCGTGATTACAAAAAGGACATCAAGTAACTATCAATAAACAATGTTTAGTTGAATTTAAGATAGGGGGATACAGAGATGAGATCTTATGTGATGTTATTCCCATGGATGTCTGTCATCTTTTGTTGGGGAGGCCTTGGAAATATGACAAGAATGTTATTCATGATGGAAGAAAGAACACATACACCTTGGAGAAGAATGGTAGAATGCATATGTTGCGGCCAATTGAAGAGGAGAAGGTGAAAGAAGAAATGAATAATACTATACTTCTCATGAGTGGGAAGGAACTTCTGGATGAATTCAAGAAAGATGAAGAAATGCAGTTTGTTGTGGTGATAAAACCTATAGTCATCTTGACTAGTACCTCAATAGATGATCTACCTGAGGAGATTTAGGAAATGCTGGAGAATTTCGCTGATATATTGGTGGACGATTTACCTTGTTCGTTGTCACCCATCAGAATTATAAGCCATCATATTGACCTTATAACAGGAGCAAGTTTACCAAAAAAAGCAGCGTATAGATTGACACCGCATGAGAATGAAGAATTTACGAAGCAAGTCCAGGATTTGATGGACAAAGGGTTGATTAGAGAAATCTTGAGTCCATGCGTTGTGCCAACAGTGTTAAGTCCGAAGAAGGATTGTGGATGGAGGATGTGTACAAACTCGAAGGATATAAAAAAAAATACCATCAGGTACAGATTTCCTTTACCCGGGATGGATGACTTGATGGATTGCTTGAGTGGGGAAAAGTTTTTTTCAAAAATTGGTTTGAAGAGCGGATATCATTAGATTAGAGTGAGGGAAGGTGATGAATGGAAGACAACATTCAAGATGAATGAAGGGCTGTATGAATGGATTGTCATGCCATTTGGTTTGATGAATGCGCCAAGTAATTTCATGAGATTTATGAATGAAGTCTTGAAATATTTCATTGGGAAGTTTTTAATTGTGTATCTTTACGATATACTGATCTTCAGTAAGACTGAGGAAGAACATTTGAGGCATTTAACTCTAGTAATGAGGAGGTTACAACAAGAGAAGTTACTGATAAATATGAAGAAGTCATTTTTCATGAAGACAGAACTCATTTATTTGGGGTTTGTGATCTCTTCGAACGAGTTGAAGATGGATCTTGAGAAGTCAAAATCAATCAAAGAGTGGTCGTCGCCAAGGAATATCTTTGAAGTCCAAAGATTTTATGGATTAGCCAGTTTTTACCGGAATTTCATCAAGAATTTTAGTGGAATTTGTGATCCAATGATGGACATAGTCAAGAAAATACATAAATATTTTCATTGGACAGAGGAAGCAGAGAAAAGTTTCAAGCTGTTAAAGGAGAAGTAATTGGACAGCTAGTTCTAGTTCTGTCATATTTTAATAAGACATTTCAAGTGAGATGTGACGCAAGTGGATTTGTGATTGGAGAGGTATTAATTCAAGACAATAGACCGGTTGCATACTTCAGTGAGAAGATGAATGATGCCAAAAGGAATCATTCCACGTATGATAAAGAGTTTTATGCAGTCATACAAGCATTGAATAAATGGAGGCACTACCTGGTTCTGAAAGAGTTTGTTTTGTATAGAGACAACCAGGCCTTACATTTTATAACCAGACAGGAAAAACGGAACCAAAAACATGCAAAATGGGTTGAATTTATGCAGAAGTTTAGTTTTTTTATAAAAAACATTTCTAGAAATGCTAACAAGGTTGTTGATGCATTGAGCAGGAAATCTTTGATTCTGCAGGAGTTTTGTGTGAAAACCATAGGTTTTGATAGCCTTAAGGACATGTACAGAAATGATTCAGATTTCAAGGATGCTTATGAAGCATGTGAGAATCTTGTTCTTAGAGACCGAACCCAATGGATTGAATACTTGATCCAGGATGGATTGTTATTCAAAGGAAATTCATTTGTGTATCCCGAAGAGATCTATGAGAGAAAACCTTTTGAAGGAAAAGCATAGTGGGGAATTGGTTGGACACTTCGACCATGAAAAGACATTTGTGCAACCAAATAGTTTGTATAATTGGCCAGGGATGAGGACATATGTCAAGAAATTTGTCAACCGATGTAGAATTTGCCAGCATGCAAAGGGGAAAAGATAGAATACAGGGTTGTATCAACCATTGCCAGTACTAGAGAGGCCATGGGACGTGGTAAGCATGGATTTTTTGTTAGGACTACCAAGGAAACAGAGAGGTTGTGATTCCATATTCGTGGTGGTCAACAGATTATCAAAAATGGCACATTTCATTCCATGTCATAAATTCAGTGATGCAACACACATTGCAAATCCATTTTTCAAAGAAGTTGTTCGCCTTCATGGTTTACCCAAGAGTATTGTTTCGGACAAAGATACCAAATTTGTTGGTCATTTCTAGAGGACACTATGGAAAATGTTGGGGACGAGTTTATTTTTTATCTCATCATATCACCCTCGGACAGATGGATGGACTGAGGTAGTAAATCGAAGTTTGGGAAACTTATTAAGGAGTTTAGTAGTTTAACATCATAGTCAGTGGGATCAGATTCTACCGCAAGCATAATTTGCATATAATGACTCACCTAATAACAGCACAAGATAGAGCCCATTTTAGATAATGTATGGAATGCATCCAAGAGGAGTATTTGATTTGAGATACTTAGATAAGAATGAGTTCAGGAGTGCTGGAGCGGAAGATTTTGTAGCAGAGATGCAAGAGCTCCACATGAAGATTAAAGAGCAGTTGCAGAGTTCCAACCAGGAATACAAGTGCAGAGCAGATCAGCATAGAAGAGAGCTTTAGTTCGAAGGGGGAGATTTATTCTTAGCACATCTAAGAAAAGAAAGGTTCCCAAGGGGAACATATAATAAGCTGAAGATGAAAAAGATAGGGCCATGTAAGATTCTAAGAAAAATTGAGGCAAATTCTTATGAGATAGAATTGCCAGATGATGTGGGCATATCACCCATATTCAACATAGTAGATATGTATCCTTACAGAGAAGATGAAGCGAGAGGAGAAAATAATGAGAAAGAAGTTCAATGGGTCAAGCAGATGCCTATAGCTGAAAATTCGCAGATGAAAAAGATCATTGATCAAAGAGTTGGCAAGAAGACCTGGAGGAAGACATATTTTGAATACTTGGTAAAGTGGAAGGGACACCCAATTGAAGATTCCAGTTGGGAAAGCGAAGCAGATATACAGAAATATGGACAGACGGTGCAGGAGCTCATGGACAGGATTCCACGAATTTTTCAGCCATAGGAGTATGATGTAGGAGCATCGCAAGCAAGTGCAAGTGGAGGACAACTGGATATGAACCAATGCACATTTTTTGAGATATTTTGAATTTCAAAAGGATGGCACATTAATGTAATACCCAGAGAGACATAAGTGTTATTAATTTTTTTGGGGATTGTAACACACATATTGAGCATTGCTCTCATCTACCGGTTGTAGACAATTAATGTAATCAATGTAAAGTAGTTGTAGAGATTTTAACTCGATAAGATAGATTAGATCTATAGGATGGAAAACTCAAGAAATATCCCTCGTAGATGTAATGTATTATTATTCTCAATTGTAAGAATAGAGCTATAGAGAAAGAGAATAGGAGAGAAGAGAAGAACAAAGAAGTGCAAGTACAGCATAGAGCCGTGCAGGCCAGGTTGAATTCTTAGAAATTTTCCAACCAGGTGAGTGGTTGAAGAACTGTTGTCGCAAGGAGTGCGCAGATTTGGAATATTTTAGATAATCAGAGATTATCGTGAAGGTCGCAAAGAGTGCATGCAAGAACCCCTTAGGATCTTTGAGTTTTGCAGGAAGATTCAATCTCAAGAAAGATAAAGACTTGGAAAGTTCAAAGGAAGGATGAGGGTTGAAGTCACCTCGCAAAAACCAAGCTCAGGAGGAAGGACACCAAGTTATTTGGCCAGGAATCATTGAGAACTTGAATAGACAGTTGATTTTCTCAGAGCGCAAATCGCAGATATCCATGGACCGTTGGATCCAGTGGATCATCGGGGAGGTTAAGACCGAGTGTCTTTCAACACTCGCAAGATTAGGAGGATTAGAAACCGTTATATCTAGAGGAATGAGAGTCATTGATTGGGTGCTCTAAGATATCATCATTTTGAAAGTTGGAAGTGTGGAGGAAGTTGTTTTAGGAAATCCTTGATACGCGAAATCTCGACATGATCTGGACCGTTAGATCTTAGGAGGTTCAGGACCATTGATCTTTGGAGAGGAAGTCATGAGTTCAGACTTTGGGAAAGGGAGAAAATTTTCATCGTGAACACGTAAGTCACAAAATCCCGACCCGCTCGGAGGAGAGGCCCTAGGATTTGGCTGGAGGTCATATGGTGAAAGCATAAGGAAGGAGCTAAGGACCGTTAGCCCATTTCATGGTTTTGGGAATCAGAGGAGTTGGGGAGACTCGCAACAGGAATCCTGAAATCGTGAAATGTGAAGTCGCAAAACTTGAAGATCCATTTGGGCTAAATTAGTGGTCACGCAGAATAGGGGTTCATGCCTAGTGCTTGTTCGCGTAGGCATAACTTCTAAGAAGGACCTGTGGTTTTATTTGTATTGAAGGTTCCAATGGGAACTAAAGAGCCATTCTAACTCAGGGATATATAAATATCCAAATACCAGGAGGTCACGCAGACCTGGCTGAGGTGGGGGTGTTGCGTCAGTTAAGGTTCAATATGATACATTTGTCTGTCCCTGACAGTATGCTAACGGTGACTTAGTTCTCCTTTATGACCAATCCAAAGAACCACTGGGGGAAGGTAATTTCAACCCCATGTGGCACAATCCTTATATCGTGTGACGTGTCTTGGAGAAAGTATTCTATGAATTAGAATATTATGAGGGGAATATGATCGATGAGCCCAGAAATGGGATCTACCTTAAAAGGTATTATGCTTGAGCCCTCAAAATCGGGAGTGACCTTTGTATACTAGTGTATCTTAATGTATATACTTCTTTATCTTTTCTTTATTTCATCTTCTTGTTTATCAAGTTTTCCCCTTGGTTGGATGTCAACAAAATATTCTATTTAATTAGGATTCATGGACAGTGCCAGTCATCATATGTGGAACATGGCTTCCGCCGCTTGGGTCATTTACTCACCCGAGGGTCAACTGGTGTCTTCAGGTGGCATTTTTCTGGAGCCATCAATGAATAATTTGGATTATTATAGCGCCATTATAGATCTATTATGAAATTTCATTTCACATGGTGTTCTATCTTTAGAAGTTCGCCTAGACTCCAAGTTAGTTGTATGTCAGTTGAATGATAGTTACCATGTGAGAGATCCCACTCTAATTCGATGATTCCTATGGGTACGAATTTTGGAACAATATTTTGATTTTATTACTTACAATCACTTCCCTAGAAGTTTTAATCAAGTATCTGATGCATATGCTAATTACATTTTATATTGGCATTTGTCACATAATTAATTAAAGAAAAAAAATTCATACATTTATACATTGTAACATATATAAGTAAATCTGAAGACCATAATTTTTATATTTCATCCTTTCAAGTTCAAAAAATATGGATTCATAGTACAAAATGGGGCTAACACCCTCAAAATACATATATCATTGGTACATAGCATAACCATGGAATCTACGCATGTGGTACTAGATTCATATCATGATAACACACTATGGCGTTTGTAAGATGCCAGAAGAGTCGCACCCATGCACGGGGTAAACCCATCACCTGATGTTGCATCGTCTCTGGAAAATCCTCCACTTGAACCATAGGAATACTCGGTGTCAATCGAGACAGGTTCCCCTGTACAATTTGTAGCACTCTCTCTGCATCCCCGCATACTAGATCATCTTCTGGACCCCTTCATCAATTTCATGGGAATCGCTCTGTTCATCATAGACCTATGTCTGCATAACAAAGTAATTTCTAATACTTGATACCATACAAAAATATTTGTGTCTTTTTTTTCCTTTATCAAAATTGAAAAACACACAAAAAAATGAAATATATAAAAATTATTTCTTACCAATATCACCGTAGGCGGAACCTGGTGGAAATGGCATGTCAGGGTCTCATATGTAGTCAATCCATCCATATTTATAGTTATCAATGGCTATGACCTGTCAGGACCACCAGAAAAATAACTCATCATTGTAGGGGGTGGCACCCTATCACCTCCCAGTCGCCTCATCGCGTCGGTCCTCCATGACATTACTGGATTGCACAGTTCGTGTGGAGTAATATCTACTCTAGGTCTCAAGCATGGAACCCTCTCAAAGAAAAAACTACAAAGTATGGATGAAAATATGAAATTCCTCATTCACCCTTGTTTGCAATCTGTCAACTAGCTCTTCATGTTGGCCAGTAATGAGGTACACCAATCATAAACAGTGGGTCTTAAACACTCCACCGCATAGAACATGAGTGGCCTTGATATCTGGTGCAATGAGGTCGACCCTTAAATTAGTGTGAGTACAAGCACGACGATATTTAGACTCAGGTTCTCGATCACCCTGATAGGGAGTTTCTTCCCTACTTTATTTGTTCCTACAACAAAGTGGCTGGCAACGTAATCCTCCATAATCATACCACCTACAGACCCTCGAGCCTTGAGATTCACCACCTCACACCGATGGGACAATCCTATGATAAAGTATATGTCACCCACTTCAATCCTCAATGGTTTCCCATCGATATTGAAGGACTCTATCTCTGGATCCCAATAGTTTACCAATAACCGGACTAACCTCACCTGAGCCCTCATTCCTTTGAGAGCCCAAACTTTATGAAGGTCACATCATTTTAAAGCTTATTTGGCCCTTGCATCTCTTCCCACTACTTCATCTATCTCCTCATGATCCCTTTCCCTCCATTCAATAACCATCCTGCAAAGGAAAGATCATTTTTTGAGTTAATCCCTTTGAAAAACGTATTCACAAACTTGTACGTGGGATAACCTTATGACAGTCGTGTATAGGGATTCATATACGTGTCCAGGATTGACTTTTCCCACGTATATGGGGTTGTATAGCTGACCCGATGATCTTTTACCCACGTACACCCTAGTTTCCATGTAACAGCCTCTAATACTCAAAAAATGGGGACTAAAACTTAAATGTAAACCATGGAAATGGAAGTAAATGATATGGATACTTACTTTGTCCAGACAGTTGTTGATTTTTTTGATCGTATCTCCCACAATCACCACCAGAATATCATGGTTAAAATGTCCTAAAAATCACTATGTGGGTGAAAAAATCAAATGGTGTGGTAAAATTTCTTATTTTTACTATTAAAAGAATATTTTTACCCACTGTGTAGTTTTACCCTATCTTTTCTATTTTTATCCTTATGAACTAATAACAAAGTGGAAAGACTTGGTTTGAAGTGGTTTTTTCCAGGGTTTTTTATACATTTCTAGCATCTTATCATCGGTTCGTGCCTCTAGCAGGTATATTCTGACACTAGCATATAGGATAGGTATTCACTCTGCTTTTCATTCTTGAATCATCCTATGATCGTGTTCCATAAACCCTAGGTACGAACCCATTTCTTAATGACATGGGACCTTCTCACTGCCACTATAAGTGTTGTTATTAAGTGGTAGAGACTTACCAAACATGGGTTCCCTAGTTAGAAACATTTTTTTCATTTGGTGCCCATGCATAAGTTATTACATAGGGCTAGGAGTGCCTTTATAGTCCCAACATGACTTTGGGTTCGAACCCCATTTTCCTACTCACAAGCATTCTCACTATTACCTATGGGATCCCCCCCGAGTCCTGGTTAATTTTACACTCCTCTATAGTCATATTGCCTATTTCTAGGAAAAACTCGCCTCCAAATTAGGAAGATATGGTATTAGTTTAGTCAATTACTCTTGGTGGGGGTCAATTAATTTATTTTATAATATAGTTCTGTATATATATATATATATATATATATATATATATATA
>JASDQU010104633.1:40886-51111 GCA_032191745.1 Picea mariana | reverse complement strand
AAGATACACAACATTTATCTTGGAAAACCCTCATGGGGGAGAAAACCCAGCAAAAACTTCCTTAATATAGATAGCCAATACAATGCCAAGATAATAAACCAAAACACTAGAGTATCCAACACTGAGCAATGCACCTCTCTCTTCCTTCTTCTCCCAACTATAGCTACCAAACTTGCACACTTGATGAGCGAATGAGTGAGTGAGATAATGAGTCGCTAGCCTCCTTTATTTATACTAGTTGGCAGGCACTGGAAAGGTGTCTCTTCACTGGGTAGGGCCGGCTTGTCTTCTTAGTGGTTAAAACCACTTTAATTAGTCCTGTGGGGTGACTTCTTAATTTGCATAATATAATTAGGGTTTGACCAATCCAAAAAATGGGATTTGGTCAATTACAATGTTAGACATGATCAATCCACAAAAGGAGATTGATATAATGAATAATGACTCAATAATAAATAGAATACTCTTTGTAGTTACAATATTTCAACAATATGTAGTTGAAATATTGAAGAGATTTGACATGTTGGAATGCAATTCCATGAACACACCCATGGAAACTAATTTGAATCTCTTGGTTGATACTTCGTCAGAGTTGGTTGATGCTACTCTATACAAACAAATGATTGGATTGTTGATGTATCTGACGAATACTAGGTCAAATATATGCTTTGTTGTGAACACCTTGAGTCAGTATCTGGTGGAGCCCAGACGTGTTCACCTTGTAGCTGCAAAGCATGTGATGAGATATCTTAAGGGTAAGTTGGATTATGATCTCTGTTATACTAGAGATCATGACTTTAGACTGTATGGCTATACTGATTCAGATTGGACTGGAAGTGCTTCAGACAGGAAGAGCACTTCAGGATGTTGTTTCAGTTTGGGGTCAGCCATGACTTCATGGAGAAGCAGGAAGTAATCTAGTATTGCTCTCAGTACAACAAAAGTGGAATACATTGCAGCGTGTTCCGCTAGTTGTGAGGCCATATGGATTCAGAAGTTGTTGACAGGTTTGTTCGATCTGGAGATGGAAGCCATCGTGATTCTATGTGATAACCATAGTTGTATAAAGATGACGGAGAATCCAATATTCCATGATAATTCGAAGCACATAGAGATCTGGTATCACTACAATCATGATATGGATGCAGAGGGGAGCTGTAAAGCTCCAATATGATTGGCACACATGAGCAGGTTGCAGATGTGTTTACCAAGCCTCTGTCTCATGTGAAGTTTGAGTACTTCTGAGACAAGCTTGGTGTTGTCTGAAAGGACCTCCCTCGAAAGGGGGAGTGATGCTAATGATATTATGGTATCCTTACCAACAATAGGTAGCTCTATTAGGATTTTATATCCTATGGGATTGATCATCCCTCGGCAGATCCCAAAGGTTCAATAAGGACAGTTTGTAAGAGTACTTGTGCATGTATATTCCATCTGTGGTCGGTAGTGGTAGTTCCATTAGGATTTTATATCCGAGGGAATCTTATGATTCCTAGGCAGATCCCGAAGGTCCAGTAAGGACGGTCTATGAGAGTACATGTGCACGTATATGCCAGTTGTGGTCAGTAGTGGTAGCTCCATTAGGATTTTATATCCTAGGGAATCTTATGATTCATGGGCAGATCCTGAAGGTCCAGTAAGGACAGTATGTCAGAGTACCACAAAATTTTGTTGTTGCACCTGCCTCATTCTATTGCCATATGTTGATGATGTTGTTCCAACCTCATGATGTTGATGATGTTGTTCCAGCCTCGTGTTGTTGATGATGTTATACCAGCTTTGTGTTGTTAGTGATGATTTTGTTCTAGCTTCATGCTATTGATATTGATGTTTCAGCTTCATGTTGATGATGACGTTACTCCAACTCCATGTTGTGAATGATGATGATATTGATGATGAGAAAAACTTTTGATGATTTATAGATGTGCTAGTCAGTGTTCCAGATGTTGATGATGATGTTGCCCTCTCTTTCTCTTGATGATGTTGTATTGGGTCATGTTAGTAGAATACCCTTCTCGTTAAGGGGGAGTGTTGAAATATTGTAACTTGGAAGAATATTCTAATTATATTTGAGTTATTATCTTATAGATCGAATCCCCTTTTGTGGATTGATCATCTCGAGTCTTATATAAGACCAAATCCACTTTTGTGGATTGGTCCAACCATATTTATATGGTGGTATTTGTAAAGTCGACCCCTAGTGTTTATAAAGTGGTTTTAACCACTCCTAGAAGAAGGTGGCCCTACTAAGTGAAAAGACATAACCCTAGCACCTCCTCAACTAGTATTTATATGTGAGGATGGTGCCTCACTTATACACACTCACACTCATGCATCTTGTGTACATATCTTGAAGGCAGTTGTAGTTACAGGAGGAAGGAGAAGAGAGGCACATGCTCAGTCTTAGTTTATTCTTAGTGTTTTGGTCTTAGTCTTGGCATTGTATTGGCAATCTATTATTGAGGAAGTTTTTGCTAGGTTTTCTCCCCTATGAGGGTTTCCTAGGAAAAAATGTTGTGTACCTTGTGATTGTGTTTCTTTCAGTGATCCTCTTTATGTCTTTGTTTTGGAAATTCATTGAATGCTCATGTAATTTGGAATTAATATAATAACAATATTAATCTTAACAACTGTAGAGGAACAATTATTGGATGACTGAGGTCAACAAAAAACARAATCATAAAAATTCTATGGATCGACAATGGACAATGAAGATTGATTGTAGATCATTGAATCAATATGGAAGTGTGAAACCAAAATAAGAAGAGTCAATCCATAACTAAGATCGACTCATARAGACTAAAAATATGATTAAAAGATAATTAACACCTCAGGATCAGGGTTTGTTCAAAGAACTGTTACAACAACAATAAACAYTTTTTAGCACCCAGATATTCCATTAATGATCAAACAACTTACAAGGGATTTGAAGTCTTTTGAATTAAAGACAAAATAATTTAATGACAAAATGTTAGTATTATTATTAAAATAAATGAAGAGGTRCAATGATACATTGAATTGGTGTCTCCTTGAATTGGTTCTCAAAAGAAGAGATATTAGTGTCTCTTACAAACTGTAACTTGTAACTGATATATAATGTTTATGATTGTTACATTTAAAATTCAAAGTTATGTACATTCTTGTTGATAAATTGTTATAAATTAATAAAGAATTAATTTATTTTGAGAAAAAGAAGAAATATTGATTCACCCTCCTCCTCTCAGTATTGAACAACATTCCAACAATTGGTATCAGAAAAGATTCCTTCACCACAGCCTAACCACTTGAAGGAAGATTCTGAGAAAATCAATGGATCAACAAGAAGGAATGTCCTCAAACATAGCACCATTATTCAAAGGAAATGATTATGCATTTTGGAGTATAAGGATGAGAAGTTATTTAATGGCTCCTGGATGTGATGTTTGGGTATCTGTGGTAAATGGTTACACTACACCAATTACTGCACCTTCAAATCTTGCTGTAAAGAAACTTTGCAATGATAATTCAAGGGTTGTTAATGCAATTTTGGGTGGATTAGTAAATCCTATTTTTGTAAAAGTGATGCATTGTAAATCAACAAAAGAAACCTGGGACAAACTTAAAGTCATCTATGAAGGAGATGGCAAAGTTAATCAAGCAAAACTTCAAACATATAGAGGGCAGTTTGAGAGTATGAATTTGAAAGAGGAAGAAAAAATTGTAGAGTATTTTCAAAGAGTGGCTGAAATAGTCAATTCAATCAGAGTATTGGGAGAAGAGCTAAAAGACAAAATTATTGTCCAAAAGGTGTCGAGATCATTACCAATTAGACATGATTCCAAGGTATCTACTTTTGAAGATCAAGAAGACCTTTCAGACAAACTTACAATGGATGAACTTCATGGGATTCTTATAGCCTATGGAATGAGAATCGGGCAAGAAAAGTCATCAAAAAGGAAAAAAGCCTTCAAAGCATCAAAAATAACAAAAAACCATGAGCATGTGCCAAATGAAGAAGAAGCTAACTTTATAAGGAAACTCAAGAAAGGGTCTGGGAAATACCAAGGGAAGTTACCCCTCAAATGTTTTAACTGTGGAAAAGTTGGACATTTTTCCTCCAAATGTCCCTATCCAAAGTAGGAAGAGAGTGATGATGAAGAAACTCAAAATCATAAAGAACCTAAGAAGAGAAAAACTAGAAACAAGAAGAAATTCTACAAGAAAAAGAAAAACTTCTACTAAAAAGAAAATAGTCATTCATTTGACATGAGTGAAGATGATGAGACAAAACTTTTGTTTATGGGCATAGAAACTCAAAATAATGTTGTTGATGATAATGAAGAAAACTTTGAAGTTGAAGGATAAGTATACCTTGAAGGAGAACTTATTAGTGCTCTTGAAGAACTGAGAAAATATAAAAAGAAGAACAAATCATTAAGAGAACAACTATTAGAACATGAAGAAAAAAAACAAGAGAARATGAAGTTTTGATAASCATCAAGGAATCATAACAAATCATTATTGACTTGAAGACTCAACTCCAAGAATCCAAAATAATTGAATAGTTCATAAGTAAACAACTCAATGAAAAACAATTAGATTGTGAAAAGCAAGAAGCTGAAATTGTTTTTTCTAAAAAGAGAACTTGAGAAAGGAAACAACCAATCAAGATTTGAAAATAGTTCAAAAATCTTGGATAATATTCTTAAGAGTCAAAGATCATCAAGCAATAATTCAAGACTGGGTTGTGATCAAAATGATTCTAACAAAGGATCTAACTCTACATCTCAGAAAATTGACAAAAATCCAAAAAGTTATGCAACTTCCCTTCAGAGCTCTTTCAAAAAGGAAGAAAGAAAAATAAAGATTGATTCTAATTAACAGAAAAATGCTCTCCCTTCAAAAGAAAATGAATATAGAAATAATACAACTACAATAAGAACTCCCCAAAAAGGTATCAACGTCTCTTTCTTGGATATTGTTTCTCTTGCAATAATTTTAGGCATAAAGCATTACATTATAGAGCTTATGGACAATACAATCATGAAAATGTTCAAAAATATGGTTATAAGAACAACAAGAATAATAATAATCAAGAGAACTTAAACTATAATTCATTCTCTCCATTGCAAAATTACAATGTTGAATGCCACAAATGCAACAATTATGGCCACAAATCTAGTGATTGTAGACTACCAAAGCTTCACATAAAAACTTCCAAAATTCAAGAAGAAAAACATAAGAAGGTGTTAGCGTCAGAAGTCACCCCTAGATTGCAACAGGAGCAGAGCCCGACGCCCATCAGTTTATGTGACTATTTGTTTAATGGGGTGATCAAATGGAAGTTAACTCACAACGATGTGGTTCTAACTCCAAAACTAGGCCAAGCATGCATGGGCAAGTGAGGTCTTAGATAACTTCAGACAGTGATTTGTAGTAAGGGTGAGTAGGGGGAAGACTTGTATCAGAGAGATGCAAAGGTCTGTCATAAACATTAGGTTCCTAATAGACTGTGGAAGAAGACATCTAAATGCAAGATCTTCTTACATTCAAACACAAAACACCGGAGAATACAAGAATGCAATAATAAATCCTTTATCATAACATGATTGCAATAATTCGCACGAATCAGTCGTTCACGAACTCTCTCAGCATAAGATGAAAATTAGATGGAGTAAGAAAGATTGTCTGTCATAAAACAAGAAATCCCACATACATATGCATAACTAGAGAACTAGAGTGATGTTAAAACTTTACAATCGGGAGCTTCGCTCTACCATCGATAGATTACAAAATACAAAGACTGAGTCTATATACTTGGGCAGATTTGCCCAACAGAGGCACGCTCGCCCCCCAAGGCATAGCGTCTCTTCAATCAATCTTCGGGCAGAAGTCCCTCGTCAGACGTCTCCTTAACTTCACATGGCCTTTGCAGGGGAGGAGTAGCTGAGCCAGTAAATGTTGAGCTAGCGTGTGCAGACCTCCTCCGACTGGTCGAGAACTCAACATGGCTTCTCTGGAAAAATGGGTACATAGGACCCTCTCGAGCAGTCCGCTTGCCAGACCCTCCATTCTTCGTATTTAATGAATGAGGAGAGGTTTCAACCACCCTTTCTCGCCTTCATTTACTCAAAGCGAAAACCAGGACTGAGGTCGGATCAAATGGCACTTGGAGGTCACGGTAATTCCTTCTATGAATCATATACGACGCCTTCGACCCTTCTTGAGCAGCTCTTTTCTTTCCCAAGTGACCACGGGCTGTGACCACGTGCTTATCCCCAAGGCGCCCTCAGCGTTCGCGAATGGGAAGGAGCTAATCCTTGCTTCTTGAAATTGTGATGAGAGAAACGTCGAGGCGGGTTAATCTGGTGCCACGCACCTCTCTAGATCTGACGGTTCTGAACGTACTTCGATGATGGTGTGGGCTCGGGTCCTGGACACTCCTGGTACCTTGCGCATCGGGAATATGACGATGTTGGACCTTGCTTATCAAAGCTGCAATGGGCGAAACGCCGAGATGACTCAATTGGGCGCCACGCGTCTCTCTCAAATCTGATGGTCCTAAATTTACCCGACGCTACTGTGGGCCCCAGGCCCTGGAAGCTCTCGTCACTTCCCGCATCGGGGATATGAGGGAGATACTCCTTGCGCTTCGAAATCGCGATGGGCGAATAGGCGGGGAGCCTAATCGTGCGCCAGGTGTCCACTTCAGATGGACGGCTGAGACTGCTCCTCGATATTGTGGGCCCGCCTTTGGGCGCTATCGGCACTTCGGGGTTCGGGGCTTCGAGATATACAATGACATAAAACCTTCACCCCTTGAACTCGTGACTGCCGAGAAGCCGACATGACCAGATCTTGTGCCACGTGCCCTTTGGGATGATCGGCTTCCATCCATTCCTGCACAGAATATGGGCGTTATCCATGCGCTATCCTCGGTGCAACTTCGCTATCTGCGATTTCCCGTCAACCGTTGATCTGCTCATATGGATGGATCCGGACCATTGACACCACAATTTTGCCCGCTCGCTTGATTTTAAGTCCGAAAAGGACTTCTTCTATGCACTTTGCTTGGGCGCTCCTCGTGCAACTTGCGGACCTGGATATCCCGATGCTGAAGACAAGTAATGTTGCTAACATTAGGCTCCATGGGGGATAGAGTCGTCCCTGTGATGCTCTAAGGACTCATTTTGCAGTTCCATTGCCTTGCTGTTGGGCTATGGAGTCATCTACTAAGCCGAAAAATACAAATACAAAATAAAAATAAACGAAGAGTCAAAAGAACAATATTTACAAACGAAGGAGCCATCGAAGGATCAGACAAAACATTTCTTAAGAAAATGCCCATTTACTGGGCTGTTGAAAACCTCTTCACCCTCCAAATCTTGCAACCTATAAGTGTTATTTGAGAAAACTTCAGAGATTTTGAAGGGGCCGATCCACAGGGCTTCAAATTTGCCATGTTTTCCCTTATCTTTCTTAGGAGCATCCCATTTCAGCACCAGGTCTCCTATCTTGAACAACTCCTTCTTGGCCTTCCTATCGAAAACCTACTTGATCCTTTGCTGATGATCCTGAATTATGTCCCTTACCTGCTCTCTGGCCTGCTGGACTTCTACCAGTTGATGAATTCTTCTGATCATATCATTGGGCTCCTCTTGATAATCCTAGAAGAATTTCGCTACAGGAATGGCCAGCTGAGAAGGGAAAACAGCTTCATCTCCATAAACTAACTGGAAAGGGGAGATGCCTATAGATCTCTTTGTGGTCACTCGATCAGCCCATAGGGCGAATTTCAACTTCGAGTTCCAATCTCTTTTGTTGTCCTCCAGTAATCTTTTGATGATCCTTATTAGGCTTTTGTTGGAGGACTCTGCTAAACCATTGCCTTGGGGATAGTATGGTGTGGAGTGAATCAAATTGATCCCGAATTGTTCGCAGAACCTGACTAATGGCTTAGCCTTGAAAGAGGCTGCGATATCAGTAACAATCTTTCTTGGGCAGTCGAACCTTACGACGAGGTCTTCCAGGAATCCAATGATTACCTTGTGGGAATTGCTCCTAGTGGGGATAGCTTCAATCCACTTAGTAAAGAAATCTGTGGCAGTCAGGATCCATCTGTGTTGCCCGCTGGAAGCCGAGTGGATTTCTCCAATAAAATCTAGTCCCCATTGCTGGAAAGGTCCCGAAACAACTACAGGATGTAAGGGCAGAGACTTGAGCTATTGTTCTCCTGAAAATCTTTGGCATGAAATACAGGCTCTAACTCTTCGATGGATATCAGCAAATAAGGTGGGCCAATAGTACCCAACTCTGAGAATTTTGTGGGCTGTAGTCTTCCAGGAATGGTTCCCTCCACACAGGCCACTGTGAAATTCGACCATGATCCTGTCGGCCTCTTGTGGATCCATGCATTTTAAAATCACCCCCAGGGGGTCTTTCCAGTATAAAATTTGATCAATAAGGCAGTACCTGACTGCCCTGAGCTTCAGAGATCTTGCTTTGTTTCTTTGCAGGCCATCTGGGGGTCGCAACTCCTGCAGAAAATATATGACATCCTTATACCAAGGACATCGAGCCAATGGGGGCTCTCTTTGAGGGTCTATTTCAGACCACTGACCCTACTGAATTCCTGAGCATTCGTTCATGAAACTTACCCCCAAAGCTTGGCAATTGGCTTCAGCCAGCAACTTGGCTAAGCCTTGACCTTTGATCAATTTGGTAGGCCTTATTTCCAGGTCAAATTCCAGGATCTTGGCTATCCATTTACTCCTCTTCCCATCAACGTCGGGCTGTACAAGGATGTCCTTCACAGAGGCTGAAGGAACGTAAGCGGTCACCTTTGAGTGCAAGACGTAGACTCTGAAAGCCTTGAGAGCTTTTACTAAGGCATAGGCCTGTTTCTTCATGATTTTTCACCTGACCTCTGCATCTCTTAATGCCTTGCTGAAGAAGGAAATTGGTTGCTCTCGCCCTTCCTCATTTCTCTGCAACAAGACCACCACTACCATATCAAAAGAAGTGAAAGAGAAGATAAGGAAATCTTTGGAATAGTCAGGACTGATCAGCACAGGTGCCTCAGTCAATGCTCTTTTTATTTGAACAAAAGAGTCCCTGGGTTCAGCGGTCCATTTCACTTCATTTCCCTTCTTGAGCATGGCTGTGATGTGTTTCACCAGCTCAGTGAAATTCGAGACGAATCTCCTCAGAAAATTAATCTTCCCCAAAAAGGCCTGAACTTCCTTTTTAGATCTGGGAAGTGACAGGGTCTGAATTGCCTCCACTCTACTAGGATCAATCCTCACTCCTTCTGCTGATACTATATGGCCTAATAACTTCCCCTCCTCCATAGCAAATAAAGACTTCTTGGGGTTTAGAGAAAGGCCAAACCTTCGACATTTTGAGAAAACTTTTCTCAGGTGACAACAATGCTCTTTATCCGACCTCGAGAAGACTGTTATGTCATCCAGATAGATCACCACAAACCTATATTTCTCCTTGACGAAGGCTATGTCCATGGCTCGCTGAAATGTGGCCCCTGCATTCATCAGTCCAAATGGCATTTTGGCATACATGAATGTGCGCCAAGGAGTGGTAAAGGTCGTTTTTTCTCTGTCCTCAGGCATGACCGATATCTTATTATAGCCAGAGAAACCGTCGATCATGGAGATCCTAGATGCTCTGGTTACCCTCTGTAATATGTGTTCCATGTTGGGTAGGGGATAGTTGTCTTTCTTTGAGCTCTTGTTCAGGTTCCTGAAATCGACACAAAGCCTGATTTCTCCACTCTTCTTTCTGACCGGAACCAAATTGGCCACCCATTCGGAGTATCTCAAGGGGACGATGATCTGGGCCTCTAACAGCTTCTTCAGTTCTTTCTCCATGATAGGCAGCAACATGGGATTTATCTGTCTTAGCTTCTGCCTGAACGGCTTAGCCTCTTCCTTCAGTGGGATCTTGTGTTCAATGACAGATGTGTCATACGTCTTGAGATATCCGTAGGTCCATGGAAACACATCAGCAAACTCTCTCAGCAACTCAGTATATTCGACCCTCTTCTCTGTGGTCAAACTCCTTGACAACTTGACAAATTTAGGCTCCTCCTGTGTGCAAATGTTGCACTCGGCTGTATCAGCATCTTCATTCGAAACCCTACCCTTTACTGCCACATCATTCCCATCGAACAATCTTTCTAAAGGAATTAGTCCCCTCGAAATGTGATTGCTAGGTAGCTGAATGATCTGGT
>JASDQU010104633.1:6323-18641 GCA_032191745.1 Picea mariana | reverse complement strand
AGCCATGAACGAGGAGGTAGCTGATATCCTAACCAAGCCTTTGACCTCGAGACAATTTGTGCAGCTGAGAGGAAAGCTTGGTGTGGCTGAGAATGACTCCCTCGATGAGAGGGAGTGCTAAATTTGGTAGCATCGACATTCATTCTTTAATGAGAGGCCATATGGGCCACCATGAGGCTAGCTAGGGGGATTTGGAGAATCAACCAGTCTTGAGAGGTATTGAAAAAAGTTAGGGGGAACGTACAACCTCTGCGAGTCAAAAAAAAATTTAGGACAAACGAGATGTTATGTGATTCTAATGAAAAAGTTAGGGGGAACGTACAACCTCTGTGAGCATAGTCAGTCTAGTGCAAAATTCAGGGGGAACGTACAACCTCTGTGAGCATAGACAAACTAGTGCAAAAGTTAGGGGGGACATACAAACTCTATGCACCTAGTCAAACCTTGTGAGCCATGAGAAAAAGTCAAGGTATCTAGAAAAAGTTAGGTTGAATATAAAATTCCTATGAGCTAGATAAAAAAAATATTCCTAATATTGAAAATGATATAAATGTATAGATCTAGTGCATTCGCACGTGTAACATTATCCACCATGAAGAGAATTTTGAATTTCCTTGTAAAGAGTCGAGTTGTAACTAAAGTCTTAAGTCTAGTTCTATTTTAGAACTAAAGTGTAATGTTGAGTTGCAACTAAAGTCTTAAGTCTAGTTCTATTTTAGAACCAAAGTTTAATGTTGAGTTGCAACTGAAGCCTCAAGTCTAGTTCTAAGTTTGAACTGAAGCATACCAGTCTCAAGTCTAGTTCTATTTTTGAACTAAAATGTAATGTTGAGTTCTAACCAGTCTCAAGTTTAGTTCTAAGTTCAAACTAAAGTATGAATCTGATTTATGATTAACTCTTGCAAACATGTTACTATTTCAAGTCTCTCCTCTTCTCCTCTTCGACCTATATAAGCAAAGGTCGACCCCTCTCTTCAGCATATTTTTTGATATGCAGGTTAAGGGTGAAGAAATAGAGGCATATATCAATGATAAAGAGGAAACATTCCAAAGAAACATATTAGTGTTGTATATCAACAATAGAGGCAACATATCATAGGTGTATTTCAACAAGGTCTCTTAGGTCTTTGTCAGGTCAGAGACATCTTCACAAGATCTTTAAGAGAAAAACATTCATGGTGGATATTTGTAAGTGATCATACATTATTAATGCAATAAAGGAATATCGTTTGCTGGGATTTTTCTCCCTGTACAGGGTTTCCCTAGGGTATATGTGTTGTTGATGTGCATGCTTACTTATCTACATAGTTATTGTTATTCGGTTATGATTTGGTATTATTGAAGTGTATTAAGGTCGAATCAAAGTGTTGAAGAAAATACAAGAATTAACTTGCATAAGAAATCAAGCTCATAATTTAACAATGGAAACCCTGACATGATGACGTAGTCCCCCTACCTCAATAGGCTTTGTGTGACCTCCTGGTCTTGGATTGTTCTATTCCCTTGATCCGAAATGGATCATTAGTTCCCACAGGAAATTTCACACATGTAACCACAGGTCCTTCTTGGGTTTACACCTGCGCGAACAAGCCCAAGGCAAAAACATCCACTCAACGTGACCAACTGACGTGACCACGACCTTTACTCAAAAAGGCGTTTCGGGTTTCGTGACTTTTTGATTTCCGTTGTTGATATCCTCTTACTCCTTTCACTCTCGAAACCCGGAAATGGGCTAACAGATATTTAACTAGATCCTCCCTTATGCTCCAACCATGTGACCTCAGTCACGTCCTAAGTTCAACCTCCAAGCGCATTGAGATTTCATGACTTGTGAGCTCATGATGAAACCTCTTCTCCCTTTCTCGAAGTCTGAACTCATGACTTCTTCTCCTCAGATTGATAGACCTAAGCTTCCCACGATCTGACGATCCAGATTATGTCAAAATTTTGTGTATCGGGGTTTCATAACTTACGAGATATCTGAGTCACGACTTTCTCCACACTCCGACAACCGAAGTGTCAAAATCTGAATCAAAAGATCAAAAACTCCCATTGATCCATATCTAACAATGATTATTCCTCCTAAAGTTGTGAGGGTTGGTAGACACTCAACCTTGACTTCTCCGTTGATCTGTTGGATCTAATGGTTCTCAACGAATCAATAGTTCCCCTTTTGAGAATTTCAATTGTCCATTCAAGTTATCAATTCTCCTGACTAAATAACTCGGTGCCTCCTTCTAAACTTTATTTCTACGAGGTGACTTCAACCCTCATCTTTCCTTCTTACTCTTTAAAGTATCTATCCCTCCTGAGCTTATTTCTTGTTGTAAATGCAAGGAATTCAAGGTATTCTTCCCGCACTCCTTGAGGCTTCATGATAATATATGATTTCCTAAACTATCCAACTCTATGCACTCCTTGCAATAGTATCTCTTCAACTACTCCCTAGGTTGGAAAAGTCTAATACTTCAACTCGCCTGCACACACCTTGCATGGCTTTGCTATACTTGCACTTATGCTGGTATGAGAACAATGCTATCTCTCCTGAGATTTTCTGAGGTAAAAATCAGAATATTGTCAGTGCACTCCTTGCGGACTGTTGATGCACTCCTTGCAGGAATTCTCAAGATGAGAAACAATTGAAACTCATACTCTCCCTCTCACATAATTCATACATTCAACATGGAATCATGCATACACATAACATTGAAATAAAATTCATAACAAAGCATATAAGAAAATTGTAAACATACCATTCAATATATGCAAACAATATTCATCACAACGCCACAAAATTGAGTTAAAGCATTCTTATATTAACTCAAGTGCCTCTATACATGGGTTCAATAGAAACAACTATCTGCTTATACAATCTTCAACAATCTCTATTCTTCTATACTCTCGTGCTTTGTTGCTCTACATCTCTTACTCTTATAATGAGAATAACGAATCCAATACAATACATACGAGGGATATTTTTCATAGTTTTCCCTCCTACACTCTAAACTATCTTATCAAATTAAAATCTCTACAACTACTTTATATTTATTACATTAAATGCCTCCAACAAACAAATGAGAGAAAACGCTCAAGATCTATGTTACAATCTCCAAACCATAAAAGAAAAAAAATCTTTTCAAATTCTAAATGTTATCAAAATGTGTGTTGGTGCATATCCAGTCATCCTTCAGATTTTTCTCTTGCTTTGTTGGTTTGCTTATGATTCTCCCGCATCATACTCCTCTAGCTAAAAAATTCACGGGCTCCTGTCAGTGAGCTCCTTCACCATCTATCCATGCTTCTGAATCTCTTCTTCTCTTTCCCAACTGGCATCCTCAATCAGCCATCCCTCCCACTTTATCAAGTATTCAAAATACATCTTTCTTCGAGTATTATTGCTAACTCTCTGATCAATGATCTTTTCCATTTGTGGTTTTTCAGCTACAAGAAACTGTTTGAGCCACTAAAATTCCTATTGAATATCTTCCCCATATACTTCATCTATTCTGTAAGGATACAGATCTTATACGTTGAATATGGGTGAAATTCCAACTCCATCTAGGAATTCTATCTCATAATCATTTGCCTCAAATTTTCTCAAAATTTTACACGGTCTTATCTTTTTCATTTTTATTTTATTATATGTTCCCCTTGGGAATATTTCCTTTCTTAGATGTGCTAAGACTAAGTCTCCCACTTTGAACTGAAGCTCTCTTTGGTGTTGATCTGCTATGTTCTTATATTCCTGGTTTTAACTTTGCAACCGCTCTTTAATCTTACTGTGGAGCTCTTGCATCTTTGCTGCAAAATCCTCTACTCCAGCACTTCTGAACTCATGTTGCTCTAAGTCTCTCAACTCAGATATGCCTATTGGATGCATTCCATACATTATTTGGAATGGGCTCTGTCCTGTGCTCCTGTTATGTGAGTCATTATATGTAAATTATGCTCATGGTAGAATTTGATCCCACTGACTGTGATGTTCATCTACTAAATTCCTCAACAAGTCCCCTAAAATTTGATTTACTACCTTAGTATCTCCATCCGTCTAAGGGTGATATGCTGAGAAAAAATATAATTATGTCCCCAGCTTCTTCTATAGTGTCCTCCATAAATGACCAACAAATTTGGTATCCCTGTCTAAAACAATACTCTTGGGTAAACCATGAAGTCAAACAACTTCTTTGAAAAATAGATTTGCAATGTGTGTTGCATCACTTGTTTTCTGACATGGAATGAAATGTGCCATTTTTGAGAATCTGTTGAATACCACGAATATGGAAGCCTAGCCTCTTTGTGTCCTTCGTAGTCCTAACAAAAAATCCATGCTTACTACATCCCACGACCTCTCTGGTATGTGCAACGGTTGATAGAACCCTGTATTTTGTCTTTTCCCCTTTGCGTGCTGGTAAATTTTGCATATGTTCACAAACTTCTTGACATATATCCTCATTCCCGTCTAATAATACAAATTTTTCAGTTGCGCAAATGTCTTATCATGGCCGAAATTTCTATCCAATCCTCCACTATGTTTTTCCTTTAGAAGATTCTCTCTAGTAGAACTCTTTGGAATACACAATTGATTTCCTTTGAATAATAATCCCTCCTGGATTAAGTATTCAATCCATTGGCTTCTATCTCTCAGAACAATATTTTCATATACCTCATAAGCATCCCTGAAATATGAATAATCTTTGTACATATCCTTAAGGGTATCAAAATCTAAGGTCTTCACACGAAACTCCTGCAGAATCAAACATTTCTTGCTCAATGCATCAACAACCTTGTTAGCAGTTCCAAAAATGTGCTTTATAAAAAAGTAAAGTTTTGCATAAATTCAACCCATTTTGCATGTTTCTGGTTCAATTTTTCCTGTGTGGTTACGAATTGTAATGCATGGTTGTCACTATACAAAACAAATGCTTTCGGAACCAAGTAGTGCCTCCATTTCTTCAGCATCTGTATGATTGCATAAAACTCTTTATCATACGTGGAATATTTCATTTTTGCATCATTCAACTTCTCACTGAAGTATGAAAATGGTCTATTTTCTTTACTTAAGACTGCTCCAATCGCAAATCCACTTGGGTCACATCTCACTTGAAATGTCTTACTAAAATCAGGAAAAATCAAAACTGGTTGTCCAGTTATCTTCTCTTTCAACAACTTGAAACTTTTCTCTGCTTCCTCTATCCAATGAAAAGAATAATGTCTTTTCTTGACCGTGTCCATCATTGGTGCATAAATTCCATTAAAATTTCTAATGAACTTCCTGTAAAAACTGGCTAATCCATGGAAGCTTCTGACTTTAAATATATTCATCGGTGATGGCCATTCTTTGTTTGTTTTTACCTTCTTACAATCCATATTCAACTCATTCGAAGAGATCATGAACCCCCAAATAAATGAGTTATTTCTTCATGAAAGATGACTTCTTTAGATTTATTAGCAACTTCTCTCACTGCAACCTCCTCATCATTAGAGTTAAATGTCTCAAATGTTCCTCCTCAGTCTTACTGAAGATCAATATATCATCAAGATTCACAATTACAAACTATCCAATGAAATATTTCAAGACTTTGTTCATCAATCTCATGATAGTACTTGGCGCATTTGTCAAACCAAACAACATGACAAGACACTCATACAACTCTTCATTTGTCTTTAATGTTGTCTTCCATTCATCACCTTCCCTCATTATAATTTGATGATATCCGCTTTTCAAATAATTTTTTGAAAAAAACTTTGCTCCACTCAAGCAATCCATCAAGTCATCCATCCTGGGTAAAGAAAATCTATACATGATGGTGATTTTGTTTAAAGCCCTCAAATCTATACACATTCTCCATCCACCATCCTTCTTTGGACTTAACATTGTTGGAACAATGCATGGACTCAAGATTTCTCTGATCAACCCTTTGTCCATCAAATATTGAACTTTCTTCTTAACTTCTTCATTCTCCTGCAACGTCAATCTATACACTGCTTTGTTTGGTAAAATCACTCCTGGTATAAGGTCAATATGATGGCTTATACTTCTAATGGGTGACAACAAACAAGTTAAATCATCCACCAGTGTATAAGCCAAATTCTCTAGAAGTTCTTGAATTTCCTCAGGTAAATCATCTATCGAAGTACTAGTCAAGATGAATCTAGGTTTCCTTACCACAACAAACTGCATGTATTTTTCTTTCTTGACTTCATCCATAAGTTCCTTCCCACTCATGAGAAGTATAGTGTTGCTTGTTTCTACTTTCCCCTTCTTGTCTTCAATTGGTAGCAACATATGTGTTCTATCATTCTTCTCCAAGGTGTATGTGTTCATTATCCCATCATGAACAACATTCTTGTCATATTGCCACAATCTCCCCAACAATAGATGACATACATCCATGGGAATAACATCACATACAATATAATCTCTATAACCCCCTATCTTAAATTCAACTAAACATTGTTTAGTGACTATTACTTGATGTCCTTTTGGCAACCATGAAACCTTGTATGGGCTCAGATGTGAAACTGTCTCCAATTCCAGCGTCCCCACCATATCTGTGGATACTAGATTATCTATACTTCCACTGTCCACAATTACCTGACATACCCTACAATTGGTCTTGCAAGCAGTTCTGAACAAAGTGTTTCTCTGGAATGGATTCTCTATCTCCTTTTGTGGCTTCAAGAGAATTTTCCACATCATTAAGGATCTTCTGCCTTCTGCATGTTTTGCCTCAACATTTCTCCTTTGGAATTTTGAAATGTGAGCTTTGCCTCCTCCATCTCTTTTTTTGTCAGGACATTCAAAATATTTGTGTCTGATCTTTCCACAGACAAACCACTTTATTTCACCACCTCTGCCTCTTCCTCTTCCTCTTGCTCGAGGAAAAGTGTTCCTGTCAACATACGTTCCTCCTTATGAACTTCCTCCCCTTTCTGGGTGGTTATGAGATTTCTTTTCTTCATCCTTGGTATTTTGTACTCTGTCCTAGGAAATTGCTTTGCCTCGGCTTGGAATTCTACCTCTTCCCCTTTGACCTTGATTTCGGGCCAATTTTACTTCAACCTTTGAAGAAATTTGATAAGCATCTTCCACATTTATGATTGTCACCATGCTCATATCATCTTGAATTTCATATCTCAAGCCATTCATGTATCTTGCGATTTTTCAATCATCACTCTCATGATGACTTGCTCTGATGTTGAGTTTGTAAAACTCCTCAGTGTATTCCTTCACTATCATTCCCTTTTGTCTCAAATTCTTCATTATTCAAAACATATTAATTTGGTAATCTCTGGGTATAAACTTGGCTTTCATATTGGCTACCATCCTATCCTAGATTTTGATTCTTTGTTTTCCTTTGCAATACCTGTCAGCCTGTAGTTAATCTCACCACAATGTTGCATGCCCTTTCAGTCTAGTGACAACATGTTTTACTTTCTTATCTTCTTTGATATCCTCATAGTCGAAGTATTTATCCAGAGATATAAACCAATCTAGAATCTCCTCAATGTCCAAGTTGCCTTCGTACATCGGGATGTCCATATTTTCTTTGGGCCCTATTCTTGCAACAACTTTGAATAGAAGTTCCTCTACAGCATATTCAGCTACAAATTATTCTTTGTCTCCAGCCTCATTTTCTCTTTCGACCTCATTGACATCTCCATTATCAGTTGTTTGCCTCTGTGTTGTCTCCATAGCATCCAATTTAGCACGAAGTTCTCGCATTTCCATTTCCACGGCTAGATTGGGCATGGGTCTATATTGATGTCTTCTTTGTGGCATTATTTAAATGTTTTCCATGAAAAACCTAAATCACAACTGTCCTCTATCTCCCTTCATAGAAAACAAAAATTTCTAGCTAATATCTGATACCACCTGACACAGCCCCCCTTACCTCAATAGGATCTGCATGACCTCCTAGTCTTGGATCGTTCTATTCCCTTCAGTCAGAATGGCTCTTTAGTTCCCACAAGAACCTTCACACATATAACCATAGGTCCTTCTATGGTTTACGCCTACGCGAACAAGCAGAAGGCACAAACCTCCACTCCACATGACCATGAACTTTACCCGAAAAGGAATTTCTCATTTCGCGACTTCACAATTTCTGTTGTTGAGCTCCTCTGACTCCTTTGACTCCTGAAACCCCAAAATGGGCTAAAGAATCTTTAACTATCTCCTCCCTTATGCTCTAGCCATGTGAGCTCAGTCATGTCCTGGGGTCCACCTCCAAGCGCGTCGGTATTTCACGACTCATGAGCTCATGATGCAACCTCTTCTCCCTTTCCCGAAGTCTGAACTCAAGACTTCTTCTCCTCAGATTGATGACCCTAATCTTCCCACTACTTGATGGTCCAGATTATGTTGGAATTTTGTGTATTGGGATTTCGCAACTTACGATATCGCCAAGTCATGAATTTCTCCACACTCTAACTCCCAAAATGCCGAAATCTGAAATCACAAGATCAACGACTCCCGTTGATCCAGATCTAGCAACGATTATTCCTCCTAAACTTGTGCGTTTTGGAAAACACTCATCCTTAACTTCTCCACTGATAATTTGGATCTAATGCCTCCCGATGAATTGGTAGTTCTCCTTCTAAGAATTTCAACCGTCCATTCAAGTTCTTGATGCTCATAACCAAATAACTCGGTGCCTCCTTATGAACTTGATTTCTACAAGGTTACTTCAAACCTCATGTTCCCTTTGAACTCTTTGAAGTCTCTATCCATCCTGAGGTTATTTCTTGTTGTAAACTCAAGGAATTCAAGGGATTATGCCTGCACTCCTTCCGTCTTCACGATAATCTTTGATTATCTTAACTCTCCAACTCTGCGCACTCGTTGCAACAGTAGCTCTTCAACCACTACCTGGGTTGGAAAATTCTAAGACTTCAACTCTCCTAGGCACACCTTGAATGAATCTATGTTATACTTGCACTTATGCTGGTATGAGAACAATGCTATCTCTCCTAAGATTTTATGATTTAAAACTCACAATCTTGTCAACCCACTCCTTGTGGACCCCTGCTGCACTCCTTGCGGGAATTCTCAGGATGAGAAATAATTGAAACTCATACTCTCCCTCTCACATACTTCATACATTCAACATAGAATCATGCATACACACAACATTGAAACAAAATGCATACCAGAGAATATAAGCGAATTGTAAACATACCATTCAATAGATGCAGACAGTATTCATCACAACACCATGAAATTGAGTTAAATCATTCTTATATAAACTCAAGTGCCTCTATACATGGGTTCAATAGCAACAACTATCTTCTTATACAATCTTCTACAATCTTTGTTCTTCTCTACTCTCCTTCTCTCTTGCTCTACAACTCTTACTCTTCTAATGAGAATAATGAATCCAATACAATACATACGAGGGATCTTTTTCATAGCTTTCCCTCCCACACTCTAAACTATCTTATCGAATTAAAATCTCTACAACTACTTTACATTTATTACATTAAATGCCTCCAACAAACAGATCAGAGAAAACGCTCAAGATCTGCGTTACAATCTCCAAACCATAAAAGAAAAAATATCTTTTCAAATTCAAAACATTCTCAAAATGTGCGTTTGTGCATATCCAGTTGTCCTTCCACTTTTGCACTTTCTTTGCTAGCTTGCTTACGATGCTTCTGCATCACATTATGCAGAGAAAGATCAGGGTGGAAAGGCAACAGATGAACATCATGTTCGACTTCCATTGGRATGGATGGATGGTCRTACTTTGTACTAGTTGGATACATTTCTTAGTCGKTCATATTGTATGGTTTCTTCTCATGTTTCRAGGATGGAACATGTGAAGGGGGATGGAATGTAGTATACCTAGGTAGGTAATATGGGGTAGCTAGGGAGGTACCTAATGGGAATGTGGTTATGTATTATTAGTGGAATTCATTTCATATATGAGAATGTGGGCATTCAATATAAGGTGGACTAGGTCCACTATATTAATAAAGGCCCACTATTGTAGTTAAATGTAATAAATGTGAGAAGGTTTTTAGGAGATAGGGAGAGATCTATAAAGAAGTGCAAGCAATGTAGTGAAACATAGTGAATAATATTGTCATTGTAAAAATGAAGTTTTCCTTGAGGAGTGCATTCCTTCCATAACGAATAATATATGGTGTTACCCTACCTCAAGGGTTTTCTTTACATCTTATGTTCATGTTATGGTGAATGTTTTGGTTTATTCTTGTTGAGATTAAGATTATTTCTGAAGTATATTGGCAGATCTATTCTGGTACTTAACAATTGCATTGAAATATTTTAAGGATTATCAAACTAAATGTAAATTATTGTTGATTACATTGTTTCATGAAATATTGAACGAGTCATATGCTTATGTGTATTTTGTGAAGATGATTATTACTTATATGCATAATGATGTAAAGTGTGGGTGTGTGTGTACACACCTCATTATTGTAAGTTTTTTCCTTTTTTATTAGGTTAATGTCATGGGTAGGTGTTACATTATTAGAGTGTGGTTCAATACATGATTAGTAAAATACATGCTGAATTATTAATTACACCGAAGTATATTTGTTTATTTTTAATCTTTAATTGAAATTTTAAATTTGTTATGTCCATGCATGCAAGGGGAGAAATGCATAGAGGAATATGAAGAGGTGTAATTAGGAAAATACGAGACCATGGTGCATGAACTCTACTTCAGTATACACTTATGTTATCTCCTCCTAATGTAGAGGATCGTGAAAAAGTACCTATGGGTGAAGTAATGTCAATGATGAAATCCTTTCAACATATATTATATTCTTTGACTAACAAACTAAAATAAGAAGTTAGTGGTACCTATATTCTTATAAAGGGGGCGATAAATTATTCTAATGTTAGTGTTTATAGAACACTAGAGTTCAATTTAATTTTTTTAACGTTCAATTCCCTAGGATATGGTAACATGTTAGTGCTGGAGTACGAGACTAGATTTATTAAAATTTTGAGATACACACCATATCTGAACAAAACGCAGTTGTGGGTCATTAAGTTTGTGTATGGGCTAAACTACAACACTAGATCAAAATTTTGTATATTAATTCCCCATAATTTTTATGATGCGATGTAAGATTGGAAAGGTAAAACTATTTTATTTATATTGTTTGATTGTAAAGGTAAAACTATTTCATTTAATTCTATCAAGGACTAATCAAGGAGTCTCATTCATATTTATTTCAATGATGACACTAAAGAGAAGTGTGAGGTATGGTTATACATCCTATATTATCATAATTTTCTGATGTGTTTCCAAAATAATTAACTAGTCCTGTTCCTACTGTTGGAAGATTGGTTGTTGTCAATGATGTCAACCCTAGTCACGGGTTTTGGATTGCAAGATTGATAAAGGTATTTGGACATGAACGAAAATGCACATGAAGATACAAAACCCATGGATGGATAGTGTACATCATGTTTTTTCCGGTGGTATGTGGCACATCACGTGGATCATCATCATTGAGGAGAAATGAATTTTTGAAGATGACAAAGTGAATTGAAAAAGGAAGTACATGTAGGCTCAGAAGATAATTAAAGAAAAGAATTAAAAAATAAGAAAGTGTCAGGTCGACCATAATGTTAAAAGGAAGTGACATAAAGGGTATAAATAAACATCATTATAAATTCGTTTGATACAAGTTGAATTTCATAGGAAATCCGAAGTAAAGAAGGCCAAATTTCAAGGGAGGATGAAGTCTTTTGGTGATGTGTTCTAAGGTATGTTATTTTCTGGTCATATTACCATTTTTGCTATAAATTTTTTTCTAGAACTATTCTGATGGTGAAATCGCTATGGTATTGAGAGGACATATCAAGTTACCTCTGGTAAAAATTTCAGCTCTTTATTCTCTATAATTATGGAGATACACTCTGTGGAAGATAGGGTTTGTGACCAGTCCTGAAGCAAGTCAATAAATAGGTGTTTCGGCTAAAATAGTCATAACTTAATCGTACAGAATGAAAATGAAGTGTGAACACTTCCATTCAAAATAGTACGGACTTTAGTTTCTTGTGTGTGAGTTTCATAATTGGATGTTATATATTGAGCGCAGGGCATGTTGTACAAGTTGGGTCTTCTGAATAAACCAGAATTGAATAAAGTCTAACATTCTTTCTATAACTTCCTTTTGGGGAGGATTGAAGGAGTGAAACTTAGAGGAGTTTTAGAGAATACATTGAGTAATATTATCTATATAATCAGAGTACTCCAAGAATTGAAGAATTGCAGAAATTGAAGAAGTCTCAGGAAGCATTATCAGGTTCTGTGTGATGATTGGTTGATGGTG
>JASDQU010104632.1:308480-319331 GCA_032191745.1 Picea mariana | reverse complement strand
GATGATTTACAATTGAGAATGAGGGCTCGTTTATATACCCACGCAGGGGTGCCCTTAACCAATAGTCATGTCCTTAGAGACATGCCCTTTCATTATTAATAATTATTATTTATTAATTAGTTATTATGTTATGAATATCGAATATCTATTTATATGTATATTTATGTTCATAACAAGCGTTCCACCAACAACTATTCGACTTGCAATATATGCAGTTCTCAATAATAACTAATATGTTGATTTTATTTTCGAAACAACCTCTACTACTATATGGTTACACAGATCTTACCCAGAAGTATATTCTATTGGACAATGATTCAGTTTAGAATGGCGGTTGATGCCTTGGAGTTTCTTGCTGTGATATTCTAAATGATTACAATAGCACACAATAGTTGATATATAGACTGTGATTTTAAGTTTGATTTGCGCCAGTCAACGTGCAATTCTGATTCTTGTGCTGCATTTTTTTTTAAATTTTATGCCAAGTATCACAGTAAATTGGCTTATGCATGTAGATTGATTTTTTTGTTTTTATTTTTTATTTTCTTCTTCGAATCTACAGCGGAACGATGGATCGGGGATCGGGGAAGGGGGGTCACGGGAGTGGACAGGATGGGAAGTTACGGGAGTGGGCAGGGATCGGGGGAAAGGGGAGAGTTACGGGGAACGAGGGAGGGTTATGGGGAGGGGGTAGAGGTTATGGTGGCAGGGGTTACAGGGAAGGGTACGGGGGCAGAGGGAATGGAAAGGTAACGGGTAGAGGCGGAAGGGGAAGGGAACAGTGGAAGTGGGGAGAGGGGGTGGGAACAGCGGGTAGTGGAGAGGGTTGCGGGGGAGTGGAGAGCAGGTGGGAAGAACAACAGGGTCTGTGGGATTGGGGAAGGGATGGACATGGGTTTGTGGGTTGTGAGTGGGGTGTGTCGGAGCAGGAGTGGTCGAGTTGTGTGAGGGGTCGGTTGTTGGGTAGTGTAGAACGATTTGTTTTTTTTTTTTTTAATAAATTTTAAATTTTTTTAATATAATATATTTTTTAATATATACTTTTTTTGGTTCTAANTATATATTTTTTTCTATTATTATTATATATATATATATATATATATTTTTTTTTTTTAGGTTAAAGAACCAATAATTCCTGTGTGGTCTGTTTGGACGGTTTACAATGGTAATGGTAGCAAAATCTTTTTTTATTTTATTTTATTTTATTCTCGAGAAAATAGAATTTTGGAATGTAGATGGCCAAGGGCCCAGTTATGGTCAAAGACCTTGGAGTCAGAGAAGCTCTGAAATGAAGGGGCTGGCTAAAAGCCAGATCAAACAAGGTTTGAATAAAGTGCGGCCAAGGGCCGGATCAGAACTTGCTCTGATACCAAATGAGACGAACAAAGTTCGCTCACACAAGAATTATTTAAAATACTTGGAATATATCACAATAACCCATGTAGGACTGTAAATAATATATGAATAGATAAAATATGAATAGATAAGATATAAGATATTAAGATGATTACAATTGAGAATGAGGGCTTGCTTATATACCCACGCAGGGGTGCCCTTAACCAATAGTCATGTCCTTTGAGACATGACCTTTCATTATTAATAATTATTATTTATTAATTAATTATTATGTTATGAATATCTATTTATGTATATTTATGTTCATAACATTGCACACCGGGAAAGTATGCGTGCAAGGCATTTCCATCTAGCGAGCATAGGTCTAAGGAGATCTTGGATCTAATCCATTCAGATGTTTGTGGTCCTAAGAGTATGTCATCAGTTAGTGGCTTCAACTACTACGTGATATTTATTGATGACTACTCCAGGAAGACCTGGATATATTTCCTTAAGACCAAGGATGAGGTCTTTGACAGGTTCAAGGAGTTCAGAGCTCTAGTGGAAAACCAATCTGGTAGGAGGATCCAGGTGTTTAGATCGCATAATGGGGGTGAGTACATCTCTAATGAGTTCATGGAATATTGTGCTGCTAAGGGTATTAAGAAGGAGCTCACGGTTCCTTATAATCTGCAGCAGAATGGAGTGGTAGAGTGCAAGAACAGGACCATAGTGGGTGCATCACGTGCGATGATACATGATCAGGGGTTACAGTTGTTTTTATGGGCAAAGGCCTGTCGCATAGCTGTATACATACAAAACATGAGTCCCCATACCATTTTGGGGAAATTGACACCCGAGGAGGTTTATACAGGTACTAGTATTGAGAGGGAGACTAGTGGACAGGACAACCAGGAGACCGGTGAGGAGGATGAGCAACAAGAGACTATTCCGCAAGAGATTGAGCCTAGGCCACTATCTAAGTGGTACAAGTCCACATTAGGTAGCAACTCCAAAGAGATTTTTTAGACAGAGTAAACCACCGTGGAGATTTGGGTACATGGCACTCATGACAGAGCTTATAGATGCCGAGCCTTCTACTTATGAGCAGGCTACATAGCATGGAGTGTGGCAGGAGGCCATGATGGAGGAGTATGGCTCTATTATGAAGAATGATGTATGGGAGGTGGTGCCCAGGCCAAAGGGAAAACGGGTGGTTGGATCCAAATGGATTTATAAAGTCAAGCATGTAGTAGATGGAAGCGTGAAGAAGTATAAGGCATGCTTCGTAGCCGAGGGGTTTGCACAGAAAGATGTAGTCTACTATGAGGAGACTTTCGCCCCAATGGCCAGATATTCCTCCATCCAAGCAGTTATGTCATTAGCAGCAGAGATGGGTTGGTGTGTTCATTAGATGGACGTGAAGATTGCCTTTTGTTATCACACAAATTGTAGATTGGGCAAAGTCTAATCCAAACCACAATATGGCGACAACTAAGAGCACACCTACCCACTGTCACTTTAGATAGGTATTMTCATCACTTTAGAGATGAAATAATCACCTCAAGGGGGGAATCTCGGTGACCTTGGGGGAAATGAGATGGAAGATGAAGAGATGATGAAGTATCCCCCTATAGGTCAATGATGGAAGGTAAAAAGGGCTTGAAAAGTGTCTCGTAGATGGTGGAAGATGCACCACAGCATGGAAGACCKGCCAAGAAGTGATTGTACCTACCCGAGACACAAGGAAAACAAAGATACAAGCCCAATAATGTGTTGGACAAGCAAGTTAAGATTGCTGTCCCTAATTGCMGCAATAAACAATGATATATATCAACAACAAAATAATAATAAGAGCTGCAAATAAAATTTCTAAAATTCTAGTTAAGGATGCGAGAGACTAGCTAGCAATAAGTAGTTTAACTCAAGTAATAATGCAYGAGACTTTAGCAACAAGATAAGGCTGTCATAAACAAGTACTGTGGAGATACTTATCAACCTTATGTTTGTAGCTAACCAGTTGTTACAGCAAATAAATCAACCACCAAAACTTGCCAACAATCCACCCAAAAAGTGCGCTGAGACTAGTAGAGGATAGGGGCAAACTTTTAGCGACTTTTGATGGTTGGTTTGTGAGTAACTAAGAGATTTGTTTTAGGGTTTCTGCAACCCTAATGGTTGTAGATTAAATGTTATAACAACAACAAGAAGCACTTAGCAAAATGAGACGCCCTAGTGGCTCAACCAAGCATATAGAGCATAGAATTGATTCCAATTTAGACAATCTCAAAATCCCGAGTTTTCACGTTAACCAATGCAAGATTTTATTTCTCCAATGCAATTAGATTAATGCCTTTAGCTATTGGGTTATGGAGTCAAAAAAAGAGTAAGCTAGCAATGCTATCTCCTTGGGGGTGTAAACCCTTTTATTCCCCAAGGCAAGCAAGGCTAACTAGGAAGTACTAGGAGGGTGTAAACCAGTGTTGAAAAAGTTGGCATCGACAAAAAATCGGCGAGGGTCCGGAAAAAATCGTTTCGACAAAAGTCGGCAAAAAATCGGAAAACCACGACAAACATTAAAAAATACAAAATATATTCATTTTTTTCAAAATTTTAAACATATAAAGCAACAACAACATCAGATAAACACATTGGCACATAAATATGGAGAAATCACTGTTATAAATGTAGTGGATGCCAAATAAAAAATTATACATCAAAGCCGATATTGAATCATGAAGAGCCTCTCCAATACAAAATGACATCACATATATAATTATAAAATGTATCTCATGATTCATCATCATGAGGGAGTCTGGAAATGTCTGATATACAATGAGAAATGAAACAAAACTAGCAGCTAACTATCTAATATCAATGTTGGCCTCTCCCCCTTTTATGAGAAAAGATAATGGGTTGTTTGTCAGGCCTTCCCCTGACAGTAGAAGGCCCTGTATTTGATAGTGGATGACTACTGGTGTGTGGAGGAGTAGGTGTATCAATAAGCGTAGAAGTTTGTGCTGATGCTAGCACATCACCCTCTATGATGTCTTCAGGCCACTCCTCCTCCTACTCCTCCTCTCCTTGTTGCTCCTCCAAGGCATGTTGTTGTTCGGGTTCCTCCTTTAACCATGCAGGTGCCTCCTCCATGATAGGCATCTCAGACTCCACCCTCCTCTTAGACAATACATCAATATTGTCCAAGTAAATGGCATCCACATCTGGTGTTCTATCCATTTGCTTCAACCATAGTTGAAGATTGTAATGGACATACACCAAGTTATTGAGACATGAGAACTCTAATCTGTAAGAGGGTCATAAATTTTTTAATGAGTTTTAACTTTTGAGGGTCATAATATATTAGACGGTCATAGACTCATAAATTACAAATTACAGTAAATGTAATTGCTCATAAGTTCTAACCTGGTGCGTTTCTTTGAGTGTATTTTTTCAAATACACTCCAATTGCGCTCACATCCCAAAGAGGTACATGTTTGACTCAGGATTTAGATGGAAAATCTCTATAAATTTGGTGCCCTTGCATCATAGTTTCACCACCAAACATCTACAACAAATAAGAAAGAAAGATAACATAAATAAAACATAATTGAACTTTAAAATAAATTTTAAAATTTAAAATACATAATTGAAATTTGAATTTTAAAAACATAAAGTTCTAAGTTGAACTATCTTCTAAATTCTAATGATTTACGTGGCAGCATAATGTTCCTTGAAGCAACATCATCTTCATAGCCAAATAGTCCAGTACCATCCCGATACATCTCTATCTCATGATTAATATCAAGGCAAATCACAACATCATGTACCATCCTCTGAAGACAAGCATGGAGCCCTTCCATCACCTCACCATTAAAAGCAAAGTTGCATTTGTAGGAAAATGTAGGGTTGAGGAAAATTGCCGTTGCATGAATGGGTCAATGGAGCATCCCGGTCCATCGAGTATCAATCAAATCCCATAATAACATCTGTCCACGAAACCCGTGGCTACCCTTTCCCACATAATAAGCCTGGATAGCTTCTTTGTCCCTATCCATGGCCTCATACAAATAGCCCATTGCTGGCTTATTGCTATCAACCAATCTTAGAACCTTTACCAAAGGTTCACTCACTGAGCACACCTCTACCACTCCTTCCTAGAAGGAGTCAATGGCTTTCCCATCCTCTCTCTTGCTATATGTAGAATCACGCCACTCATCACAAACAAACATTTGCTTCAACTCAAATTGACATCGAAGAAAAGACTGAAGAGTAATGAAGTTGGTGGCAAAACGAGTGATTGCAGGACGTCGCAACTCCCCCTATTTTTTGGTGTGTCTCCTCAGAGGCTAAGAACCCAAATATGGTTATATATGAACTTGGGGATGATCCTAGCCTGATCAATCACCTCCTTGATGAAGGAGGTTTTCCCCATATCCTCGAGCATCAAATCAATACAATGTGTAGCACATGGAGTCCAAAACCTACCAGCAACCACATAATTAGTTGCATTATCTGTTATGATTTGCACCACATTATGCATGCCGATCTCCTGGATGAACACATCCATCAACTCACACAACAATGCTACATCTTTCACAAGTGCTGATGCATCTATTGATTTGATAAACATGGTAACTCTAGGACAATGTACCAAGAAATTGAGAAGGGACCTACCCTTCCTATCTGTCCAGCCATCAGACATCACTGTGCATCCAGATATCTCCCATGACTGCTTGAACTCTGCTAATCTAGAGTTGTGTCCTTCTTTTCTTCTTGAAGAATTTGCCCCTGCAACTCCTCAAAGGTAGGGCTTTTATACTCTGGGCCAACAACAACAATGGCGTCACACATCGGTTGCCAAAATGGATTATTCTTGGTGATGTTGAGAGGTATGTCACTCCAGCAAAGACACCTCCCCACAACCCTGTCTGCGTCTTTCTTCTCCTTTTTCTTCAACACCGACCTGATGGAAGGCTGTGCTCTAGGGGTGGTTGGTGTAAGAAAAAAATGTGAAAACCTCCCGGTACCTGAATCTATGGAGCCCCTCCCACTACACTGTCCCTTTGGGGTAGATGTCGTTGAATTTCTAACTGAAAGTTCGGCCTTCGTTGCCGCTGCGTCATTTTTCTTTTTATCCTTTGCTTCAAGTGAATTAAATGCAATTCTCATAATCTTCGGGGTTGTCTTACCACAAACTTCAATATCATGCTCGGGGATTTTAGCTAAATGATATTTCAACCTGCAAATCCCTCGTGACATATTCACCCCACAGAGTTTGCAACTCAATCGTTGTCGGTTTGTCCCATCTTCAGGGATCCCTTACACCCAAAATGGATCCAAAGGCTTCGACATATTTTTTGATGAAATTGACAGCTTCAAAATTCAACCCTAAGGCACAAAAAACAAGAAAACGATATTAAACCCCACTAGAAAAAAATAACAGCCAATTGGTAAAAAAAATCAGACCTCTAGATTAGATTATWAGCAATGAAAAATGACAATAAGAGGGTGGAGAAAAAATTAACAGCAAGGCTCAAGCTTGCTGTCCCATAAAAAAAAAACATTACATTGTTTTATGGGCATGAAAATCATGGCAAAATAACAAAAAAAACAAAACAAAATGTAGGCAAACAAACTTGCAAAACTCGATGGGAAAAAARCATTAACATGGAGGGATTTAGATACATACCTATGAATGGAAGATTCAACAACAGTTGGCAAATGAAATTGAACCCTTGCTCCACTTAAAAGTCCTCGATGGTGATGAAAATGGTTGTTTACTTGCCTCCACAATGATTGAGGAAKACCACAAACCCTTCTCCTTCCTTCTCYAACAAGAAACAAGTGAAATGAGCAAAAGAAAAAGGGAAAACCGTGTTTATCCCCATGGCCTGGGTGCGCCCCACGAATTATGCAAAACCTTATGCAACAAATTATTCCAAGACAAAAATGATGGATATGGTGGGGCTGTAAACCCTTATACTCCCCAAGAAGACTAGCAAATCACACTTGTAACCAAGCAATGAAGCAATAATAAGATAGATTCCTTACCTAGTCCAAGCAACAACAAGATAAACCTTCTTTTACCAAGATAATCCACCACAAATGCAAGAGAATAGCTCCAAGAGAGGTAGCGCACTACTTCTTCCACCAATAGCCAAAAGAAACCATAACAAGAGCACAAGAGATAGAGATTGCCCAAAGAGGGTGCAAATTTCAACTAGGATGTCTTCTCACAATGGGAGAGCTATGATCCAAATGAGATACAAATGATCTCTATTTATACAAATCTTCTAAAAGAAAGTTTGTCCACAAATCTTATGGCAAAACACAAGATAAGGGGTCAACAACCCTTATCCTCTCCCCTTTACAAAAATAATATTATTTAATTCATACTTTGCACATAAGAGAAAACCTAAAAACATGACGTCACCCCCTTCTTGTGCAATGTTTGGCACTTTTGGTCAATTCGTTGAGTTAGAGAACGGAATGCTAGGCCTCCAAAGGCCAATGGTCTTCAATCCATTCCTTTCTTCCATGATCCAAGGGTTCTTTCCTCCAAAACATGCCAAGTGTCCTCAATCACCACCAAACCCTAGCCCTAATATGACGTCAAGCCCTCAAAGGTGACTTATTTTCCTCCTTAGGCAAGTCGTTTGGGTGGTAGGGCCTAAGTGAGGTTCTCCATGATGTCTTCTAGGCCTCCAAAGCCATGTCTTCATCATCCGACATGTGGGCCTTTGGCATCCAACTTGTGGGCTTCAAGCCCCATGGAAGCCCAAGCTAGGCTTGTTCTTCCAAAACTGTCCACCAGCTAGGTCCTACAAAGACAAATGGATAAGCCCTCCAAGGATCTCAAGCCAAATGCATCATGATGAGTAAATCAAATCAATAAAAGAGCCATCTAAGCAAGTACTTCCAAACCACCTCATCAAAATAAACCAATGCTCAAAGACTCTATGCAATTTGCCAAGTTTAGGTATGGGAGGGTTGACAAAATGAACTATTCGGTGAATCGTATCTCAAGTTTAGGGGTGTTTCCCAAGGGGACCTCCTTCTAAGCATGTGGATGAGGGGAAGACTTTTGGGCATGGGGCTCATGACATAGAAGGGGCCATAGTGTCTCATTTATGGGTGCCTTTGTAGAGGGTGTGTTGCACCTTCGTTTTCAATGCAACCTTTTTCCAAGCCCATTCATTGCCTTTTATTCTTTTAGGATGTTTCCAGGTTGAAGCCAAGGTGGGGCTTTTACCTAAGCATGAAAAACTATGCCCACCTTGAATCTAACCTGGTCACATCATGCTTTTCCAAATTGAAAACATGTGTGGGGCTTCTACCTAAGCAATAAAAACAGTGCCCACACATGCTCCATCCTGGTTGGCATTTTGTTATTAGTTATTCTTTTACAGGTTCCATTAGTTTCTTATGAGAGACATTTCATTGTCTTCGGGATCCCTGGCGAGCATCTAGAAGGTTAATGATTGGATTTTATCTTTTTCCAACTACAAGCCTCTGGTCCTTCAGCCCCTTCTTCCCATGAAATGAGGGACAACCCCCTCTTGGGTCAGTACACCCAAAAATCCCAAAAGGTAAGGAGATGAGGGGATGAAGTGTGGAAAGTAACAAGTATGGTCAAGAATGGCACGATGAATCGTCAAGTGGACCTCCTAGTAGCAAACCTATCCCTAAGGGTGACCCACTTACTAGGGTGCAATGTTAACCACCAAAGTGAAACATGTTGAAATATTGTAACTGCAAAGAATATTCTACTTATTATTGAGTTATTATCTTATAGATCAATCCCCTTTTGTGGATTGATCATATTGGGAGTCTTGTATGATCGAATCCCCTTTTGTGGATTGGTCAAACCCTAAAGAAATGATGCTAATTGAGAGGTTGGCCCCTAGGCCTAATTAAAGTCGTTTTAGCCACTAGTTGGAGAAGTTGGCCCTGCCCAATGAAGAGACACCACCCTATCGCTCCTCAACTAGTATAAATAAGAGAGGCTAACGCCTCATTCACTGACTCACTAAAGTCACTCATCTAGTGCGCAAGTTTGAGGGAAGCTGCAGTTGCTGGAAGAAGGAAGATGAAATATCCCTGATCAGTTGATCTGGATATCTACTACTGAACTACGGTTTTTTCCATTGAAATCTGATACTCTAGGGGTTTCTAGATGCATTTGAGTTAATGTGTGAACATGCTTGGTGATTTTCGCATGTGTGTTCCAATTTCAATTCATTAAGTGTTTTAGCAGTATAAAGTTAATGCATGCGAAAGAAGGATAACACAACTCACTGATATATATAATGAGGAAAAAGAAGGAAATACAATAATAAGCTGGAAGCCGATATACTAATCATCGGTTAGATCTCATGGATCGTCACTGGAATACAAATCAACTAACAAGAATTACCCGTGATCAGAAGAATGAAAGTTGGTCTGCGCATGCACAGATAGATCGGCAGAAGCAGTCTGGCAGCTCATGGTAACTGCTATAGAATCCAAAAAACTCGCCCTGATGGCGATACCCATCGGAATGAGCTGGAAACTGTCTCAAAAGATGCGCCCTGGCCTCTAGGCTGATCCTGATGACTGTTGGACAGAAGATCCGATCTTTGAAGCTCCGGATGTCACCCCCTGGGGGTTTGCGCACCTCCTGGGTTCAATGAGTGTGCCCTAGTGATTCCACCAACGAAATATGACGATGTATAGCTCAAAACGATCACCTTGGCCTCCTCTGTAATGGGTCGGAAGGGATTCTTCAGATCTTCTCCGGAATGTCCCTTGGAACCCCAAATGTGCTTCCTTAAGAGCGGCGCCCTAAATGACTATTTTCTACTTTTCGGGATAATCCACTGTCGAAAACTGACGACAAGTGGCTCAATAGGTGCGCCATGATTAGCTCTCTAATGAATCGGAAGGAATCGGCCAAACACTAAACTGTCTCAAGCGGCCACACAAACCCTCACTCTAACATTTGCGCCCTCACTGTCTGAGCTGCGCAATCACTGAACTGGATACTGTAATGCATGGTGAAATACCTCGATGGGATCTTCGATAGGCTAGGGTGTGTCTCTCAACACCGAAACTGATCAATGGTGGTGGTTTCCTCCAAAAATCCACAAAACAACAAGGGGGTCGATTTACTCCTCTGCAAATATCTCAACATCAAATCATAACATAATTCCGAATTAGGTTGCTTTACCCTTCCTTTATAGCTTCCCGAAACCCTAATTCTTTGTTGACCTTTTCCCTCCAAGTGACTTTTACTTTATTTTATTATTCCTTGATTAAATTGTTGATTTTTCTGAGTGTTTTCTCACTTCTGCAATTTATCCCAATCCCGATTTCAATCACTCCTTATCACTCCAAATGTTTAATGCCCTTTCCCAATATTAATGAAATTTGCAAACATTAATATGCATTAAATATTAAAATGACATTTGACTGAAACACATGAAATAAATGATCTTTTTCAATGGCTGTTTTAAAACTCAGAAATTATCACAGCAA
>JASDQU010104632.1:248131-284488 GCA_032191745.1 Picea mariana | reverse complement strand
CCCACCCCCTTATAAACAACCATACCCTATTGTTATGCCTCCACCCATTAGTGGGCCACCATCGGCACCCCCCATACACCCACCTATTCAACCGAGTTCTGGTACCCCCTCTACCTCAGCTTATACTACTAGCGAAAACACCACGCCTTCCTACGTACCTTATGGATTGTTACCCCCCCAGAATCTGTACTTTCCTTTTCCTGGTCCCCCACAACCCATCGCTCCCCCACATCCTCATGCTAGGGTGAATTTTGTTCAACCCTCTCCCGTTCAGCACTATCAAAATTTTGAACATCTGAATACGGAAAATCCGATCCATCCATCGAACAATGCCAAAAAGAAAGGACGAAACAGGAACAACAACAACCCAGGTCAAGGCTGGAATCAACCCCAGTAGAACCAACCTACTGGGGGCAATCAGAACCCCCAAGGGGGCAATAATAATAGGCATCAAGGGAGAAATAACAATATTGTTAAAACCAACTTCCCTTGTGCCCTTTGTGGTGAGTTCGGTCATTACACTCATCATTGCCCCCAAATCACTGATTTCAAACGGTTGAAAGACTCAGGCAGTCTACCCCATCCTCCAGCATCGCCTGCCCCTTAGCAAGCACCACAACAATACATGCAAAAAACCCCCCTGTTTTGCTGCAGAATCCTATTCCACACCAGGTGTGATAAACACCCAACAGGACACGCAGCATCCCCCACCTCAGGTGGGACAGTACCTTAACCCCAACAATCTAGCAGATCGCACGATCCTCCTCACTAGTGAGGAAGAAATCTTGTTGCAAACACGTAATCATCAATATCATGCACCCGCTGAGTCTCCTCCCATCCCTCCAGAGACAAACCCTGCACCAACGAGACCCCCATTGGTGATCCCTCACCCTAACACAAAGCCACCTCTTCGCATCCCATTGCAGGAATGTCCACAACCCACAGGCTAGGGCTGCTCATAATTACAGTTTGAATGACGACTTAGCACAATCCCCAGCTGCCATGTCAGTCTTAGAAGTTCTTCAGACTTGTCCCACTCAGAGGAAATCATTACTTTCCGCCTTGGGGGCAGTCAACCCCGTAGATACTCGACTCATTACATTTGATCTTGACAGCGGAGAACCTCACCTTACCACCTTGATCGCTTTTCAAATCCTAGTAAATATACGAAACATCACAGTTCATCGATGTATCATCAATGAAGGTGCATCTACATGCATTATGTCCAAATCTGTATGGCAGAAACTTGGTTCCCCTGAACTCATACCCTCTGCCATTACCTTACGAGCTTATGACAGACGACCATCCTCTCCTAAAGGGCTCTTCCAAAATGTCCTTGTAGAACTCAGGGGAAAGACTATTCTCATCGACATTGAAGTTATCGATGCCCCACTTGATTATAATATCTTGTTCAGTCATAGCTACATGTACACTATGAAGGCAGTTTCCTCTTTTGTCTTTCAAATGATGATGTTCCCCCACAATGGGAAGATCATTACCATTGACCAAATCTCACATTACAAGCCTAACCCATCTACCAACATCGATAACATTCTTCCTCTCATCCACATAATTCATGACGCATACCCACTCGTCGAAATGGGTCCCGGCATTTTCAAAGATCCATCATTGTTAGGAACTTACCATGGAGCACCACCGCTCCTTCATCCTTCCAATCAAGTATGTGTCGTATCATCTAACGGAACTAACACAGAGGATACCCTTCCTCCCAGTGAGGCTTCTATCATATTTGACGTCCCACTAGTCACAAAACTTCCCCCTCATGAGCCTCCTGCAAAATCGTCGACCCCACCAGTCCACGATTCCACATCCCCCCAAGGACATATCCCAGTTTGGGAGACAGTTCCTCAAGCCATCACTCAAATCCCCTTCTTTTACCCTCCACCGGGCATTGAAGCTTTCCAGGTGGTCGCAACACTTATCCTCCCTAATATGGTATTAGCAATTCCAGTTTGGTATTTACATCCACCAGAGATGGTCCCTCGACCATCCCTTCCCCCCCGAATGAAAGGAATCCCAATGACGATTCCCATACTTACTCCCACCATACCCCCTACACCCCCACTCACTACCCCCCCTACCACAGCTGGGGGAAGGAGAAAGAAGAAGGATCCCACAGCTCCACTTCCTCCATGCATCCAACCCCCTTGCGCACTATGTGAGAAAGATGGACACCAAACCAACAACTGCCCATCTCTACCAGAGTTACAGAATTTGATTCCACTCAATCAAACTCCCTCAACACTCGCCACTCTATCTGGCACTGCCGCTACCACCTTCCATTCAAGTAGTAAAGGGTTGCAAACCAAATTTTCTTGTGCTATATGTTCAGAATATGGCCATTATACCCACCATTGCCTAGTACTACCACGCTTTCAGCAGACATTAGCCACAGTACACCAAAGCTTCCAGAGAGAACCTAGTCTAGCTACGTCATCCTTACCAAAAATCACTGGCATTTTTTACATGAACGTATGAGATGCCCTTGCTCTCTATGTGAATCATTACATCATTTTACATACCAGTGTTCTATGATCATTGAATATAGGCAACGCCAATTGACCCTCCTTCAAAGACCCACAAAATCGATAGTTGACCATACCTCGTCACTAGAGATTCTTCATGTCATTTCTCCCGAACCTGAGGCCCTTCCAGCGCCTCCATGGTTCTTGGATGACTTATCTGAGGATTCACTCCCCAATCCCCCCAACTCTCTCACTCATTTCCCTACAGAAATTTTACATCCAACTACCACGGGCACTCTTCAGTACTTTGATATTTGGTTTATGTCGAGCGAACCATCGCCATCTCCTTGCATCATTCCCCCTGCTTCTTCATCACCAGGGGGTAGCCACACAACAACAGTTACCGATATCACTCTTCATGACCCCTTGTATTCCCGTCACTTCTACTGTGATGAGGAAATACTTGAATATTTAAATAAACCTGACTACCCATGGCATGCGCTACACCACCGCGCACTCTTCTTTCCACAGGAAGCCTCCACGCCTCCTAACCAACACCCCATATACGCAGTCGAAACCAAGGATTTTATCCCATCCGGGCTTATTGACTGGTTCAAAAACCCCATTCCTACCCCTGATGCTTTTGAAGAAGGAAACATGGCCAACATTTCCCCGACCATTAAAACTGACATTTCCATCAAAAATGGCGTCATTAAGGAAATCACCATTGGCGCCGCTTGCACTCCCCAAGAAATCACCTCCTATAAAGCCCTCTTCCAGGAATATCGAGATATTTTTTCCTGGTCATACACAAAAATGCCTGGCCTCGATCCCTCTATCGTCGAACATCGCATCGACACCTGGCCCGACATTACACCAGTTCGTCAAAAACAGCGACCGCTACACTCATCCAAAGCAACGGCCATCAAAGCAGAAATCGACAAATTACGCGTTGTTGGGTTCATCTAGCCCATCGCCTATACATCATGGGTTTCCAACCCTGTACCCATTAACAAAAAACAGGGCACTATCCACGTATGCACGGACTTTTGTGATCTCAATCACGCATGTCCCAAAGACAACTTTCCAATGCCTTTCATCGATCAAATTATCGACGACTGCGCAGGCCATGAGGCTCTATCCTTCATGGACGGTTTCTCTGGTTATAATCAAATTCAAATTCACCCAGCTGATCAGTACAAAACCGCATTCACCACCCCTTGGGGTACTTTTTCATATCGTGTCATGCCTTTTGGATTAAAGAATGTTGGCACAACTTTCCAACGGGCGATGACATACATATTTCACGATCTGGCTCATATCATCCTCGCATACTTGGACGACCTCACAGCTCGGTCCAAGCAATGCACCCAGCATCTTGATGATTTACGAATCATCTTCCAACAGTGTTTTCAGTACAACATCTGCTTGAATCCCCTCAAGTGTGTATTCTACGTCACCATAGGGTGCCTCCTTGGCTTCATCGTTTCCCAAAGAGGTATCACCATGGACCCCCTCAAATTCCAAGCTATCATCGAAATTCCACCTCCCCAAAATTTACGTCAACTTCAGAGCCTACAAGGCAAGGCTAACTTTCTACGATGATTTGTCCCAAACTACACCATTCGCGCACATGGTTTCCTTCGCTTACTACGTCACGACATCCTATTTCACTGGGATGAACATGCCTAATATTCATTTGACGATCTTAAACTGGCACTCTCCAATGCCCCTTTAATTAGTGCACCTGACTACAATCTCGACTATATCCTCTACGTATCAGCGTCAATTGTTTCAGTAGTAGGAGTTCTCATTCAGCTAGGTGATGACAATCGTGAGCATGTCATTTATTACATTAGTAAAAATCTCTCAGGGCCACCCTTGAAGTATAAACACGAAGAGAAACTAGCTCTTTCTACCTTTGATCGACATGTCAACCTTCGCTCATTTCGCGAAGGCGACATCATCCTTTCTTATGATATCGCTCATGATACCTTTGGCCATGGAAAATTCGAGTCACTATGGCATGGCCCATACATTATCCAACATTGCCTTACCAAAGGCGCATACATCCTGGCCTCTCCCGAAGGCCTCTCTCTCAAAGAACCCGTCAATGGGTTGTACTTAAAGAAATTTTATGCTTAAACATAGTCAGTCTACTTTAGGTGATTTTTTTTATAGTGTTTTTAATCTTTTTTCCATCCCTCATGTCTAAACTATCATTTGTGCTATTGACAGATGCTTCCTCCACTGGCCTACCACATCAGTTACGCCGACGGCGCCAGCTGTTGGACACAAAATATCGCTTCGGCCGCTTGGGCTCTCTACACCCCCTCACATGAAATGCTCCATTCGAGTGGCATATGTTTGGGTTCAGCAACCAACAACCAAGCCGAATAAACTACTGTCATTGGCCTCCTGGCCGATGCCCAACATCATCGTATTCGTCACCTTAGCATCTTCCTCGACTCTCAACTAGTCGTTCTCCAGCTCAACAATGTGTACTACTTACGTGATCCTTGCCTCTTTCGCAAATACCTGCAGGTTAGACTGTTATCTCGACATTTTGATTCCATTACATTTACACATATTCCAAGACAATTGAATCAAATTACAGATAACCTAGATAATATTGTGTTAGACTGGCATATATCACATCAAGCTACCTCTACACATACATAAACATATCAACAACCTATCACATCATATATAGATTAGACATCATCAACACATCAACAAAACTCATGTTAACACCACATAGATCTCAAAATGTATACTCATGTATATATAAAATGGTTCACAGTGCCATCCAAGTGTTTACATACAAAAATACAAGTATCCACAGGCCACTGAAGCACCTCGGTACAAAATGGGCTCACCAGCCTACATACAAAAATACAACAAATACATAGTGCACCACTCAAGGTGCCTCTAGAGCACCACCGCCTGTCCCTCCCTTAGGCGGTGGTTGCCCACCCCCTACTGGTCCCTCCTGCCCCGGCGGTAGTCATATGTTCATCGCAGCACTAGCTACTGCTGCCCGTCATACCACAGCCTGCCATGGCAGCGGAATCCCCACACACTGCTCCAGGATGCCCTCATCCTAGATACGATACCACATGCCCTCAAGCACGCCCTGTAACACCGCCTCCAGGCGACGGTGTATGTCCTCAAAATCTACTTCGGCATTTTCCAGAGGAGCATGTGATGGCCCAGCACCAGGCTCATCAAACCGACGTCTCCTCGTTGCTCTCTCTGGATCAGTTGGTCTCACCGCGGCATCCTCATGCCGACGTCTCTCTCCAACCCATGGTCCCCCCCGCAGCAGTCTCTCTAGCTCCTGACGAGATGTCGCTCTCCGCAACTCCACCTCGCGCCCGCGAGGTGCCACATCTGCACATACAAACAAACAACAGATAGTATCATCATCTATATCATACATATATATCATGTTATCTCACAAAAAATATATATATCAAAATCATCAACATACCTCGACGGTCAAACACCTCCCCTGGAGGCAACACCATATCCGGATCCTCCCAGAAGTCAACCCCAGCATAGGGGTACTGCAATATCACCTGTGGCATCTGTTACCACACCTGTACCACCTCAGCAGTAAAGAAGTGGTCGCCCTCGCCACCACCGTGGCAAAGCAAAACAGTCGACCACCACTTTAGTCGCGGCTCTCGCGCCCCAGGAGCACCCAATAAAATCCTAGGGCACAACATAGGCACCCTCTCCAGAAACCAGGCCACCAGGATAGACCCGAAGGCAAACTCTCTAGTGTCTGTGGACCGATAGTGGTCCAGCTACCCTACCATCCTGGCATGTAGCATAAGCCCCTAGGTGAATTGCTCACCGGCCAAAACTCTCTCCATCAAAATCAACTAGCCACCATTGATCCGCTGCGTCTCTGGAGACCCATAAACTCTCACAATCATCACTGCTATGCAGCGATGAGCTAGGGAATCCATCACCCCAATTCTCATGACAGTGCCAAACATAAAGTTCGGCCCTGAACAATATCTCTGGCCAACTGTCGCTAGCGACACATCCCTCGGTAACACTGGCTCTGCTGGTAGGGGCGTTCCCCGAAATAGGAGCCCAGTCAAAAAATACACATCCTCCACCGCAGTGAAGGCAATTTGCTCTCCCCTCACTATGAAACAATGCAGGTCTGGACTCCACATCCGGATAAGGAACTGCAGGAGATACTCCTGCACCTGTATCAATGGGCACTCAAAGAACTTCAGCAGCCCACAGGCTGCCAAAGTCGCACGTACACCTAGCTCCTCAATAGCCATGGCATCTCGCAGCTAGGACCAAGCTCTCGCCAACCAACCGGCATCGTGCACAATGCTCACCTACAACCACATAAAACAATCCTAAGTTAGCCAAATGGACCATCAACAACATCAAAAAGATAAGTTTTACACCCATCAACCTTGCCTCCAAGGCGCGACTGTTTAACCCACAGGCGCGCACACGCGCGCCTATTCACTCCACAGGCACACACGTATGCACGCCTGTTCACCACACAGGCACACTCTCAGGCACGCCTGTCCATCCTTCAGGCACGCATGCGTGCGCACCTTCTCAACTTACAAGCATGCTCTAGAGCGCGCTTGTCCAATACATAGTCGCGCAGACATTCGCAGTTGTCCAACCGACAGGCCTGCACATAATGTGTGCCCTTTTCCCCCTTACCGGCACCCCCATGCGCATCTATCTAGTGGGTAGGCACACACGTGTGTGCACCTACTTCCGGATCACTCGCGCACGTGGGGCCCACACTCATAAAACTCTTGTACGACCCTCCGTACAGCCCCTGCCCAAAAAAGGAAACCCTAATTATATGCAGGATAATCAGACCACTAACCTGAAGCTCATTGGTCCTCGATCATATGCCTCATCCTCCCAGAATCTCCAAATCTCCTCTGAATACTTCTCGTCCAGTCACTATCACAGCAAGTACAAATGAGGTGGCAATGTGGGCCCTACAGCTATATATAGGCCTTTTTGCCAAACTTCCACTCACCATTATGGGAGCTCTGGGCGTCCATTTCTCGATCCGTCTTCAGCCACGGGATCAACATCCCATCATCTACATCATGACAGTCCCTGGGCCTCTTTTCATCCTAAGCCCCTGGGACGCCATTTTTCATACCCTGACTAGGTATGTATGCGCATATTCAAAATTATCAAAGAAATGCTCATATGTTTGATTCTCTTCAGATATTGTTCACGTTGGGTATTTGGTTTTCATGTGTGCAGGTACTTGGTCATCATACATCAACGCAACCCCTTCAGGTATATACTCAGCACTGGAACATAGTCATTCCCTATAAATATCACTTACATCTCCAGTCACACCCTCTGACATTTGCCTCTAGGATCCCCATTTCCAGCTCTGCAGTACCAACACCTCCATTTGCATCTTCGGTACTATCACTTGGTAGCACTCTTACCCACATGAGTTGTCCCATTCATAGCACCCTTTTATGCTTTTGACACTCATGTTGTTTTTCAAAACCCTTTAGGGATGGGAGTCCCGATAGTCTTATATCATGTCGTGAATTAGCCACATACTCCTTCTCCTCATTTTGCTAGCTTTCCCAACCGACTCCCAGATTATCTCTTCACAGTTCTATTTTTTACTGCACCTCTGCAGTATCATAAACCCTCCATTTGATCCACAATCAGTTTGCCCATCTGCAAATTTCCCTTCATTTCACAAACCTCATACAGAAACCCACCCATGGGGCCCCCACCCTCCACCAGTTCTTCAAGCAAAATGTGCCCTACCTTGGCCAACCATCTCACATTGGAGCACCCATTTCTATATTTGTACACTTATCCCAAATTATTCTTTATTTATTGTACAAACGTCTTTGTTTCCAACAGTTACATTACCTTTTTGTCGTCACCTTTGGTGACCTTCTTCCCTTTTTGGCCAACCGCAACCCATGTCACCCTTGGTTGGGGCACTACTTATCATCCACCTTTGACAACATCGTCCATATCTTCATAGTACCCCACAAGCTACTTACCTCTACCCTCTGAGTTTTTTCATCTTGTCTCGCCTCTGGCACAACTTATCCCTTGTCTTGTTGTCCCCCTGACACTTGACCTCGTTGAACGGTTGCAGCCACTTTTATCTCAAATATACTCCAACCAAGGGCAGTCTTGAGTCTCCCTACATCTTGACTTCGTCCATGTAGCACCTCCACTTCCTAACCTAGTATATTTCACGAATCCATTTGCTTCTGAGAGTCATGTCCCCCTTTTTTCGACATCAGCACAATTTTCCAGAAGGGCGACAGTATCTTGATTCTCATTACCCATCCAATGAGAGATCTTGGATGGCACAGGGAGAACCACAATTGCTTCCTGCTGTCGTTGACCCCCACAGAATTTGACATCAACACTTTCTCATGTTACGGTGGGTCTTACTTTGCAACTATTGTAGTTAGTTCTTATACTTGCCGAAGACGTCTGAACTTGGTCGGGCTATCAATACCTACAGAATCCGTGATACTTCTTACAGATGTCACTGCCTACTATTCATAGTATGTTCCTCCACAGAATTGTCTTCTACCTTTATCATGACTGCCCCTGAGGGTGATACAGTTGTCTACATCAACACTTCATTCATCTTTATGAGTTTCATGACACGAGCATGGGGCATGCCCACCTCATTCGTACACAGTTTATTTATTTTTTTACACACCTCATGGAAGGTTGGGTTCTACAGGTTCCTTTTTCCCTCCAATGGATCGCTTTGGATGATCCCACTATTTCTCTCTCTTACAACAACACTCTCAGTAGAAGAAACATTGATGGATTTCGGCTATACGTATGCTCCTAACCTCATCCATCAAGGGGCATCTGTTATCACTGAAATTTCGTCCGGAAATGGTTACAAGAATTCAACATCGTCAAACAGTTATGAGGACATCCATGGACCTGAATTAACACAAAATTATTCACAAAGGGTCAAAAACTATACAAATAGTGAAAAAATTGAAGGGCGCTATGAAGACACTCGACGCACGTGCACATGCACTAAACAGAAATGCCAGATTCACGCACATACGCACAATGAATGACTATTGTTGCAAAAATTTGTGCTCCTAAGAAATGGTGCATTTATGAGAGTGGTTGGCCTCCCACCCACTTCTGGTTCAGCTTCCAAGTTGATTTGACACTCAAATCTAGACTGGATTCGACTGGGTGGCTGGTCAAAGACCTAGAAATGCCCTAATTAGCCTCTTTACACACTACAAACTAGTTGAACAATAACCCAATGGAATGTTATAAAAAGGCCATGGATACACTTCATTTTTCAAGGAATTTCATAGCAAAGTTATGCTGCCATTATTCTCTTGAGGACTCTTCTATCCTTGCCAAGAGTATACTTGCATCATTGCTTTGGGCAATCCATCTCACCCTTTGAGTGGATTAGCAAAGAATTCTTTCACCATTTTCATTTTCTTTTTCAAATTTGTAAGAAGAGATTATTTGTGGGGGTCCAAGAGCCCTCCCTTGGAGGAAGAAGGGACTCATAGTCCCCTTGCTTCTCGGTGTTTTCTTTCACTAATATCAGCCTTATCATTGGTGACATGGGTCTCATTGTTTCTTTTGTCCTTATGTCCCTATGTTTATAAATTTAGTTGTTGTTTTATTTCTTAGTTTAATTCTTAGTTGTTGTTTTATATTTTTTTTTCTAACCCTTTTCCTTGCAGCTGTCCTACTCAACAAACCCAACTAAGCTTGCAAGCACCTCTATTTTGCTCACTAAGGTGACGAAAGAGGTGCAACAACTAGGGCATATTTGAACATCTTGCCTTTATGTTCCTATGACTGTCTAATTGGGATGGATTGGTTGGACTAGTATCATGCCATCCTAGACTATCATAACAAGGAATTTACTTTCTTGGATGAGGAAGGGACCCTAAGGAAGGTGCAGAGAATTCCCAGGGCAGTAACCATCAGAGAAATTTCAGCATTACAACTGAAGAAATGTTACAGAAAAGGGTGTCAAATATTTTTAGCACATATGGAAGAGACACCTAAAGATAAGGTGCCAAAATTGGAAGATTATGCAGTCTTGGAAAAATTTGAATATGTGTTCAGGGAGGTACCAGGACTACCCCAAAGAGAGATATTGATTTCTCTATAAATTTAATGCCTGGAGCAACTCCAGTGTCAAAGAATCCTTACAGAATGAGTACACCAGAGCTGAAGGAGTTGCAAATGAAACTTGAAGAGATTTTGAAGAAGGGGTATATACACCCAAGTGTGTCACCTTGGGGTGCCCCAATCTTGTTTGTGAAGAATAAAGATGGAACATTGAGATTTTTCATTGATTTCAGACAGTTGAATAAAGTGACTGTTAAGAACAAGTATCCTCTGCCAAGGATTGATGATCTTTTTGATCATTTAAAGGATGCAAAGATATTTTCAAAGATAGATATTAGGTCAGGATACCATCAGGTAAGGATTAAAGAGGAATATATCAGAAAGACTGCCTTCAAGACAAGGTATGGTCATTATGAGTTCACAGTGGTGCCATTTGGGTTGTCAAATGCACCAGTTGTTTTCATGTCCTTAATGAATGGTGTTTTCTGAGAATATTTAGACAAGTTTGTCATTGTCTTTTTGGATGACATTATTATATATTCCACTTCATAAGAAGAGCATGAACATCATTTGAGGATGGTGTTGCAAGTATTAAGGGAGCATCAGTTGTATGCCAAGTTGAGCAAGTGCTCATTTTATCAGAAGAAAACTCATTATTTGGGGCATATAATTTCAAAGGATGGGATAGAAGTGGATCCTAAGAATATGGAAGCCATTAGATAATGGTCAGTGCCAAAGAATGTGACAGAAGTAATATCATTCATGGGCCTTGCAGGCTACTATAGGATATTTATTGAAGAATTCTCAAAGATTTCACACCCAATCACTTCCTTACAAAAGAAGGGTGTCAAGTTTCAGTGGACATTGGATTATGAAAAAAGTTTCCAACACTTGAAACAATTATTAACAAGTTCTCCAATACTAAGGATTGCAGACCCAAATGAAGACTTCATTGTATGCATAGATGCATGTAAAGAGGGACTTGGTGGAGTCCTCAGTCAAAATGGCTTTGTTATATGTTATGAATCAAGGAAGTTGAAGGAGCATGAAAGACACTATGCCACTCATGATTTGGAGTTGGCATCCATAGTGCATGCCTTGAAGAAATGGAGACACTACCTCATGGGGAAATGGTTTGAGCTAAGAACATACCATAATGGTCTGAAATATTTATTTGATTAGCCAACTCTAAATGCTAGGCAAACCAGATGGTGAGAATTTCGAAGTGAATATGAATTTGATATAAAGCATATCAAGGGAAAAGAGAACAAAGTGGTTGATGCACTCAACAGAAGAGTACATGAATTACATGCTACAGCCATTAGCATGTAACAATTATATTTGAAAGACAAAATTACAGAGGCTGCCAAATTAGATTTTCAATACAAGGAATTAGTGGCAAAATTACAGCAAGGTATTTTGCATCATAAAATTGAGGAATATAAGCTAGATAATGATGAAATTCTCACATACAGGGGTAGAATTTATGTACCAAATTCTTAGGAATTGAAAAACCTGATATTGAGAGAAATTCATAATGTGCTTTATGCTAGGCACCCAGGATATCATAAAACTATTCCAGCTATCAGGAGCCAATATTATTGGCCAGGCATGAAGAAAGAGGTTGTTGATTTTATTTCCAGATGTTTGGAATGTCAAAAGGTAAAGGTTGAGCATAGACACCCAACTCATTTTCTACATCCATTACCCATTCCTGAGTGGAAATGGGAAGTTGTAACAATGGATTTCATCACCAAAATTCCCAGAACAAACAAGCAACATGATTCTATCATGGTAGTGGTGGATAATCTTACTAAAGTTTCCCATTTTATTCCAGTTAAGCTCACTCACAAGGCAACGAACATTGTTGATGTTTATATGAAATAAATTGATAGATTACATGGCATACCCAAGACAATTGTGTCTTGTTAGCGCCTAAAATTGTGCTCTTAAAATTTTTAAGCGCCTTCATCATTTCATGCTTGTTTTTTTCTTTTCCTAGGTATTTTGCTAATTGTCGTAATCTTCAAATGCCTCATCAAGCCCTGACAAGATTTCATTTGATCCCTTTTAACCCATGAACCCTATGTTCTCTGTCTTCTGACCTGCTTTGTTTTTTTTTAGCCTAAAAGTCCTCTTTTTTGTGCCTCTTTATATTTTCAAATAAAAAGCTATAATTTTATTGGTAAATTTTACCAAAAAGTGGTGTGTTCTTAGGTGTCAACTTATAATATTAATCCTAATTCACACTACATATAAAGCTAATTCATATGCCAAAGACCACATTCAACACAAGACCGATTCTTTTTCACTTGTCTCATCGAATATGCTACATTGAGAGCATTGGCGTATATAAAGACAACAATCTCTATTCCCCCGAGACATATGGGATATGTTCCATGAGTCATTTTTTAAAATAAATTGTAGGCTTCTAGGTGCCATGTGATTGAGAAGGTGTTGAAGAACTAGATGAAGTCATGATATATATGATTATGTTCCCAATTTCTCTCCCATTCCATGGTTTTCATGCATGGATGTGCAGAGGGGAGCACACTACGAATTTCACAGTATGCTACCAAATTTCCTAGGCACTGCGATTTCCGCACTAGGCACTACCAACTCTCCTGGGTGCTATAAATTTCATAGTGCACTACCAACTCTCCTAGGTGTTGTAGATTCCACAGTGCGCTACCAAAATTTTGGTAGAAACTAGATTTTACACAGAGGTATACATGGATGGATGCTACCCATTCAACACATCTATTTTGGAGGTCACGCTACTGAAGCTCGCTATCAAATGACGCTACCAAGAGGTACCAGGAATATAGGGGGGGGGCGGATTATCATCTTAGTGAATGGATGATGATGTGGAAGGTAGAAAAATATAGCATATGATAACATGATGATAGTTACAAGCATCTACAGGACACTTGGCATGCAAGAGAATGTGCATCAAGGGAGGAAGTGTCATTTAAGTCGTGTTGGATTGATTGCCAACATTTTTCCTATTTTGTAGCAGTTTGTTAATAGTTGTTAGCATAGGTGTTCGATTGATAGTTGTTGTTGAGGAATATGATGGGGGGAAGGGAAATCTTGCACCTCTAGCTGTTTCCTTTCCTTTTTATTATAAATCGATGTTCCAATTGAGGAAAAAGGGTTGGAATGGTTGAAAGGAGGCTCCCAGATTGTAATTTTATTTGACTTAATAAACTGTTCTCTGGTTATGTACTGGACCTGAGAATTTTTTATTAGTAGAAGTCAGTTTCTCTTTATATCATCTTTTTACCTCTTATGTTGAAGTGTTCATGATTGGAGGATCCACATGAGTTTGTTATGGTTGTGTTATGATGAATTCTTGATTATAATATTGTTGTGATGTTCTTCAGTTTTCTTTAAACTCTGAATTCAAGAGGATGTTGTTTTTAGGTTTTTTCTTCCTTGGAATGCTTGAAGACCTGATGTTAATAGAAGACCTTTACACCTCCATCACTAAGTCTTCCTCCTGTTCACTTTTACTCCTATTCACTGACTGAAGCTAATCAAGACCTCGTTTTCTTGTGCATGTTAGCCCAGATTTTTGAGTTAAAACCTTATTATTATGAGTCTTGTCCATTTGACCTTTTAAAAAAAAAACTCATTTACATTTACAAATATTTTGATGCTACCAATCTAACCTGATTATAGTCTAGGCTGACTTTTGGAGTGTTAACATAATTGGCACCATTGTCAAGGAAGGATTTGAGCAGATTGAAGAGTTCCCTGGGAAGAACGACATAGATCCAACTCTTGATGGTAGACAAGAGAGGGATACAGAAAATTGACTGTAATCATCTACCTGGTGACTCCACAATCAAAGACTCCACTGGCGAGGATCCTGTTGATAGAAAGATGACCAGGTATCAGTTTATGATCCTTCTTCATGAGTTGTTGTTGCTTTTTATCAGCTCAGTTTTATTTTTTTCTTCACGTATTAAAAGGATCATCTAGTGTTTTGTATATTCTAATGATCGTCAATCTTCTTTTATATATCTGTCCTTGGAAGAAGAAGACGTGCCTTCTACCTGTGTTGTAGATGTTGATTTGATACCTTCACCTCATCCTATTCACAAGGATTAACTCTATATTGAAATCCCTCATGAAATTGATCAGCCTTGTAACCTTCAGGAGGTTGGAACTGATTCACAGCCTTCTCAAATCTCACCACCTTCTACTATTACTTTTGAACCTTGCCAGTAGGTTGGTAAACATTATATTCAACCCACTAGTTTTCAAACTAGAATCAGAGATAAGATGTTTAAACCTTTAAGGTTGTCATATCATCTTCATCCTTATCCTCTTGATTTCTTTGAGTACTTTCCTCAGTTTTCTGGAGAAGATCATGTTACAGTTGAGAGGCATGTGGAGGCCTTCGAGAACTTTATTGATCAGTTTGAGATAGTTCATGAGGATGTTACAATGAGGTTGTTCTCCAAATCCTTGTTAGGAGATGTTGTTGTATGGTTTAAGGGTTTCAAAGCTGACTCCATTGGTTCCTGGATTGAATTATTTAATACATTTTTAAAGTGTTGGGGTGAGAACAAGTCATTGGATCAATACCTACATGATTTCACTACTTTGAGAAGGGGAAAAAATGAAGTTTTGTCTGCTTTTAATCGAAGGTTTTACAGCTTGCATTGTAGCCTGCCCTTGGAAATTAAACCTTCTAAGACTATTGCCATGGTATATTACATAGTGTCTCAATACTCTGACCTTGTTTGTATCTTAGGGAAAGAAATTATGCATCTTTATCACAATTATTCATGGATGCTGAGGAAGTGGAGGAGAACCTATGAGCTTGTGGCAGGAGTCAAAGTCAGCATCATGTCAACTCTGAACATGAGGCATATTTTATTTATTGTCCCTATGAAGGAAATATAGTGGATGATTTGGTCCTCGAAGCATGTATCTTTGGCAACCTTTCCTCTGAGGAAGTCACTGTCTCAAACATTGACCAAGAGAAACTTGTTGTTGAAAAACACTTTGGTAATGAATACTTTGTTGTTAGAGAGCATCCTAAAACAAGACATTATGAATGTCAAGAGTCAAAGGCCTTTTATGGACAACCTATTTTTGATGAAAATACCAGTGATGGTGATGAACATAATTTTTCTATGATCAGTTTGGAACCTCTTAGCACTATTCCTGTATATGATTATTATGATCCTGATCCTTGTAAATGATATGGAGGTGTTGAAAGGGATTTTCATATAAATCTAATATCTTATCCATCACCAACAAATGAAAAACCATGTATTAATCAAAACCATGTGTATGAGCAGCAGACTATCCCCATGGTATATGGAGAGAGGATCAGCAATCAACCAACAGGTGGTTCTGAAATTACGAAGCAACTATTCAACCCACAGATGCCTGTGTCTGTCATTCAATCAAGTGTGCATGTAGAGGACATCAAACAAACTGTCAGCAGCTTTGAAACATTGAAGGTAACCTTTCATAAATTAATCAGGCATTGCTTTAAGTTTCATGACCCTGTCGATGAGTACATAGAGTTACACTTTTCAAATGCTTTGGAGCATGTAGACTTGATATTTTTATCATCATTTGAAGGTAATATTGGCGATCATAAGGATGAATTTAGTCAACTGTCACACTTTCCTTGTTTTTTATGGATATTTTGCAGCGAAGAGAAGAATTCAGTTACCAAACAATTTGAATGGTTATGGTGGAAGTTTTTTTTCACCTGAGCAAGTTGTTGAGTTGGTTAGAGTAGGATAGTATAGGAAATAAGCTTGTTTCCGAGCATTTCCTTTCATTCAGTTTGCAGCAGATGCAGTAGCTAGTTTTCTTGAATAAGTGGTAGGTTTTGAAAGTTTACAGAGAATGGTTGACTGTTGACTCCATAGCCCAATGGAAAGGCCACTGAAACTRCTAGGTTCTTGGAGCCTTRCAGGGAGGTCTCCATCCCAGTTGGAGCCAAATGTCAGCGCCTAAAATTGTGCTCTTAAAATTTTTAAGCGCCTTCATCATTTCATGCTTGTTTTTTTATCTTCCTAGGTCTTTTGCTAATTATCATAATCTTCAAATGCCTCATCAAGCCCTAACAAGCTTTCATTTGATCCCTTTTAACCCATGAACCCTGTGGTCTCTATCTTCTGACCTACTTTTTATTTTTAGCCTAAAAATCCTATTTTTTGTGCCTCTTTATATTTTCAAATAAAAAACTATATTTTTATTTGTAAATTTTACCAAAAAGTGGTGTGTGCTCAAGTGTCAACTTCTATTTCTAATCCTAAGTCACACTACATATCAAGATAATTCATATGCCAAAGACCACATTCAACACAAGCCCAATTCTTTTCCACTTCTCTCATCGAATATTCTGTGAGAGCATTGGCATATATAATGACAACAATCTCTATTCCCCCGAGACATATGGGATATGTTCCATGAGTCATTTTTTAAAATAAATTGTAGGCTGCCAAGTGCTAAGTGATTGAGAAAGTGTTGAAGAACTAAATGAAGTCATGATATATATGATGATGTTACCAATTTCTCTCCCATTCCACTATTTTCATGCATGGATGTGCAGAGGGGAGCGCACTACGGATTTCACAGTACACTGCCAAATTTCTTGGGCGCTACCAACTCTCCTGGGTGTTGTAAGTTTAACAGTGCACTACCAACTCTCCTGGGTGATACCAACTCTCCTAGGCACTATGGATTCCACAGTGCGCTACCAAAATTCGCTATCGAAATTTTGGCAAAAAATGGATTTTACACAGAGGTATACATGGTTGGATGCTACCCATTCAACACGCCTATTTTGGAGGTCACGCTACTAAATCTCGCTACCAAATGATGCTACCAACAGGTACTAGGAATATAAGGGGGACTGAATTATCATCTTAGTGAATGGTTGATGATGTGGAAGGTAGACAAAGATAGCAGCTAATAACATGATGACAGTTACAAGCATCTACAGGACACTTGGCATGTAAGAGGATGTGCATCAAGGGAGGAAGTGTCATTTAAGTCATTTTGGATTGATTGCCAACATTTTTCCTATTTTGTAGCAGTTTGTTAATAGCTATTAGCATAGGTGTCTGATTGATAGTTTTTGTTGAGGAATCCGATGGGAGGAAGGGACAGATTGTACCTCTAGTTGTTGCCTTTATTTTTTATTATAAATCGATATTCCAATTGAGGAAAAAGGGTTGGAATGGTTGAGCGAAGGCTCCCAGATTGTAATTTTCTTTCACTTAGTAAATTGTTCTCTGGTTATGTACTGGACTTGAGAATGTCTTATTAGTAGAAGTCAGTTTCTCTTTATATCATCTTGTTACCTCTTATTCTGAAGTGTTCATGATTGGAGGATCCGCATGAGTTTGTTATGGTTGTGTTATGATGAATTCTTGATTATAATACTGTTGTGATGTTCTTCAGTTTTCTTTAAACTCTGAATTCAAGAGGATCTTGTGTTTGGGTTTTTTCTTCCTTGGGATGCTTGAAGACCTAATGTTAATAGCAGACCTTTACACCTCCCTCACTAAATCTTCTTCCTATTTACTTTTACTCCTATTCACTAACTGAAGCTAATCAAGACCTCGTTTGCTTGTGCATGTTAGCCTAGATTTCTGAGTTAAAACCTTATTATTATGAGTCTTGTCCATTTGACCTTTAAAAAAAAAAACTCATTTACATTTACAAATATTTTGATGCTACCAAGCTCACCTAATTACAGTCTAGGGTGACTTTTGGAGTGTTAATATGTCTAACAGAGATCCAAAATTTACCTCAAAATTTTGGAAAGGATTATTTAATGGATTTGGAACAAATTTGAATTTTAGCATAGCTTATCATCCAAAATCAGATGGTCAAACAGAGAGAGTGAATCAAGTGATTGAAGATATGATGAGGATGTATGTCATGGATAAACCATCAAAATGGGAAGACTACCTACACTTGGTAGAGTTTTCTTATAACAATGGATACCAAGCATCTCTAAAGATGATCCCATTTGAGGCACTTTATGGAAGAAAGTGAAACACACCAGTAAGTTGGGATAGTGGTTGGGCCAGATTTGCTCAAGGAAATGGAGGAGAAAATGATTAAAATAAAACAAAATTTAAAGGTTGCCCAAGACAAGAAGAAAAGTTATGTTGATAAGGGAAGAACCCACAGGGAATTTAAAGTGGGTGATCATGTATTCTTGAAAGTGAAAGCCAACAGAAGTTCCCTGAAGTCGGGAAATTTTTCAAAGTTGGCAACTCGCTATAGTGGGCTATTTGAAATCCTAGAGAGGATTCGTCCAGTAGCTTATATGATTTCATTTCCTGCATCTATGTCTATTCATAATGTATTCCATGTGTCATTTCTCAATAAATATATACCTGATGCTAATCATGTTATTGATTGGAATGTGATTCAAGTGGAGCAAGAAGGCGCTTTTCAAGTGCATCTGGTATGCATTCTGGACCGAAAAATCAAACAACTTTAAAATCAGTCCATAGGGATTGTAAAGGTCCAATGGACCTAGTACAGTCCTGAGGATGCTGCTTGGGAGCATGAGGATGCAATGCGAGCAGAATACCCATGTCTTTTTGAGGATTTTTGAAATTTTTTTGTATATCGGTACATGATGCACTGAGGACAGTACATAAATAAGGGGAGGGGATTGTAATATCCCTAGGCCAAACCCAATTGTAATGTAAATGAAAATGTAATTAAGCTAATGAGTTGTTTGATATCATTTTTGTATGCACTTTTCATGGCATAGTGCACGCATGTACTGCGCAGTAAAATGAGGAAGTTTTCACATTCCAAGATATCGTGTGCAACAACATAAGTGCGTGCGATTTTGAGGCGAGGTAGCCTTTTCTGTATATGCTGCATTTTATAGGCTAGTGAGCCAGTTATTACAAGATAGGATGCTTATGTTTTGATTAGGCCGAAGAGCCTAGATGTTAAAGGCCAATGTGCCTATTTTTGTATATGTCTCATAATTAATATAAAATGCATCGTTGCACGTAGACCGACCATGATAAAAGAGTATGGGGAACTAAACTCCACTAGTTAGGGAAAGGGTAGGGCTAAAAGTTAAGGAAAAGGGGCTAAGCTAGGGATCTTAAGCCAAAAAGCAATATTATACTAATATTTCTTAAATCATAAAGTATGGATAATTATGGACTTTAGGTTGTTAGTTTGAGTTGGCACCTAAGACAGAGTCTTTACTATTGTCTATAAGCCTTTAGCCTGGTTAGGAATCCCTTTACCCGGGTGGAGTTTAGTTCCAACTCGGGGATGACTCACTGTTGAGAGTGATGAATAATGTGGTATAAGGCTGGGAGGTTTGTGGAAGGTCTGCATGCAGTTGGTGACATTCTTACCAAGATAAGTGCGAATTGTGTGATAAATTTACATGCTACATTGTTATTTACGTGCTTATTTTTATGGATTATCATATGTGTGGTTATAACTGTGTTTATTTTTATGGGTATTTCCTGTATATGTTGCATGTATATGTTTATTTTTATTTCAATGTGAATCCATGCATTTACAAATGTATTTGGTTGTTCACATTTTATATATATGTTTCTGCAAGAGTTCTATGTGTATATATTTTAATTGCATGCAATTCGAAAAATTTATGTGGCATAGCTCAGTTGGATACTAGGTATGTTACAGAATTTTCCACAAAGAGAACAAAAGAGTTCTATGGCGTAGCGTGGCCCGTCATGGATGGTCGGGGGCGTTACACTAGATTAGACTAACTCACTAACTAATGTGTTGTTGTTACATAGGATTTCTACAGCCATATATAATATCATCAAATTCATACTAAAATCAAGTTTAAAAGTTTATTATACATTTCCATTATTGCTTCTGACAACTATTATCATTGTGTCAATTTTAGGCTATCATTTCTTGTCATTTTTGAAGCATTATTGTGGCATGATTGTGTAGTTGTTGCTAAATGTACATTGTTGTTATAAATATTTATATTTCTTCAATTTTACATCATATTGTTTATCTTTCCAGAATTAGTGGTTTTATGAAGCATTGACATCATATGGTACTTGCAAATAACATTCATTTTCTACTTGTTGTCTTGTTCTGGGTAGGTACACTTAAATCATCTTTTGCTTTATCTCAATAAAACCTTGGAACTTCTTATATGAGTGACATGTGAGAGGGGTTAGATTTTCTCATAACTTTTACCTTAGCCTTCTTAAACCTCTAGGTCATTGGGGACATCTCCCCTGGGGTACTACTCCTATATAGAAAGAGGTGTCATATTAAGGTGAAAATAATATGACATCCTCCTTTTTACACCAATTTAGCATCCACTTTCCTTTGTCTTTGGGAAATTACAAATTGCGCGATAACAGGGTGCAAATTTTAGCCAATATAGCCTTCTCACAATGGGAGAGTTATCTCAAATGAGATAGAAATGATCTCTATTTATACAAAACCCTCTAATAAGAGTTTTCCCACAAAAACTAGGGTAAAGTAAGGGGACAATAACCCTTACTTTTCCCCTTTAAAATATAAAATAATATTATTTAATTCATGTTTTTCACAGAAGAGAAACCCTAGAAACATGACATCACCCCTCTTTTTGGGAAACGTTTTGCACATTTGGTCAAGTCGTTGAGTTGGAGAAGGATAACTAGCCCTCCAAAGGCCAATTTTCTTCAACCAAATCCTTTATTTCATGATCCATGGGCCTATACCTCAAAACGTTCCAAGTGTCCATCATCACCACCACAACCTAGCCCTAGGTGACGTCAAGCCCTCAAAAGGTTACATTATGTCCCTTTCAAACAAGTCTTTTGGAATTTAGGGGCTGGAAAAGATCCTCCAACATGTCCTATAGACCTCCAAACGAATTCTATCACCATATAGAGTGTGGGCCCTTAAAATCCAACCTGTGGGCTTCAAGCCCCCTGGAAGCCCAAGCTAGGCTTGTTCTTCCAAAAATGTTCAACAACTAGGTCCTGCAAAGACAAATGAATATGCCCTCCAAGGATCTCAAGTCAAATGCATAATGATGAGTAAATAAAATATCCATCTAAGAATGTACATCCAAACCACCTCATCAAAATAAACCAATGCTTAAAGACCCTATACAATTTTCCAAGTTTAGGTATGGGATGAAAGTCTACTCAGTTACATTCTCATGTTTTTTCGAGCGTGCGAAATAAATAAGACTGTGATCGTCAATGTGACAAGTTTAAATGGAAAATAATGATTAGAAAGAGTTTATGACCAACCTGATCCAGACATATGTGAAAACGGTTGACCGTAGCTTCGATACCAACAACTTCAAAATCACCCTTCGAACTTGAAATTACCAATGCTAGAAGAGTTTGGTACAAATGAAATGGTAAATAACATTTTTATCCCTATTTCATTGTTATAGGGTTCATTTTTTCTAACCTATAGTCTATTTTGGGTTTTAAAATCTTTTTCGGAGATGTCACTAATACCCTGGAATGTAGATTTGTCATCACTTGCAGGTTTCAAAGCAGTCTTTTTTCGTTTAACCGTGTCACATTGACGAGCACGGTCTTAGTTCTTTCTCATGCTCGAAAAAACATGAGAATGTAACCCAGTATACTTTTATCACTTTTTAGGACATGTAAAGGTTATACAAAAAAGGAACCCCTGGAGTCTCCTTTAAGCTCTTTTCAGACTCTCTAAACATGAAAATATTGCCGAGTGATCTTGCTTCCTTTCACACTCGTTAAAAGGTTTGAAAGGGTGTCTTTCGAGTGGTAGTTTATCCCTTTTTCAGCCTTGTGAGACTAAAATTATGAAAAAGGACAACGTTGGAATCATCTTTAAGTTATTTTCAGACTCTCTAAACATGAAAAACCACCGAGTTTTCCTTCTCTGGACTCGTTAAAAATTACACATTGAAGAGCCCATATGGGACCGAACCCTTACTTCTTCCAGTTCGTTAAACAAAGGAAGAGGAACTTACCAAAGGTGAGTTATATCGAGCATGTGTTATCCTCCTCAAGCTTGTTAAATTAAAAAGAGGTATTCATCTATCTGGGTCGGGGAAAAATTGAAGGAAGTGGGTCAAGGTTTTTGAGAATCATTTATGGAAGCTTTTGTCACCCTTGAACATGGAACATGTTTGCGTCTCGTCTTACAATTGGGTAATATGCTTGTCTCTGAGTCATACCAATTCCATGTGTCGTCATACTTTTTCATCCAATCTAAGAGTGCTCTTATTGTCATCACATTACATTTTGGTACTCGTTGAGTCAATGTTGCCAAGTTAATTGTCGTGCCTCATCATGTTCAAGGGAAGTTTCACTTCAAACCATCCATCTATAGTATTACTAGTTTCCATTTCCTGTGTCATTCCATACTCATTGGATTCACCATATTACATCACTTTCCTATGTCAGTTTCATGTCGTTGATGGGGGATACATCAAGGCCCTCCTTCAACGAGTCTCTTCATGACAACTTCAACACATCATCCAAGAATTAGAATTAGAAACCAATTAGTACCTTGGGACCTGCATGCCTCAATGGTAGGCCTCCTCACCTTCAACAATAGGTTTTCATCATTGACCTATGATCGAATGATTCCATGAATGTTCGACTTCAGCTCATTTTTTAACATTCGTTGGAATGTACTAGGGTACATTGGGATTCATTGACATCATTGGTGATTTCCCTCGCACTTGTTAACGGTTTACCTCAATGACCGATAATCAAGTGGTTTCTACCATGTTCGACATCAAAACATCTATTCACATGACTAGATTCATATAACATTAGGATTGGAACGAAGACCCTGGGTTGAGTATTCACCCTGTTAAACTTCTTTTCCCAAGATGTGAAGGGGATCATTTGAGCATGTTGATGTATATATTTTCACATAGATCCACATCATATTGGTCCATGTCTATGTTTTATCATCTCGTAGATCCACTGTGCATTTCTCGTGGCTATGATCAGTTCGTGTCATGGAGGTATGGATCCACATTATATCTTTGGTTGCCATATCCTTAGTCAATATTTTTCATGGATCCATAGTGTATTGGTCGGCGGCCATGCTTTCAGTCATCTGGTATTCCAATCATAGGTATGCCTGCCTCGGAAATGGAACATTTTTTAATATTGTTTGATGGTTTTTTGCAGCTTCTTCCAGGTTCTCCAACTCCACACCCTTGCATTAAATATTTGTGAAGTGTTTCATCCATCATTCTCTCTTCTGACCCCACACTTTAGGGGGCATTCTGTTACACATGAAATTTTCACACATAGGTACCTTGCCCTAAGTGTTGTAAGTGTCATATAAGTGTCTCATGCACCTTGACACCATAGAATAACCTATGTCACAATCCCTAGTCAATGTGAAGGAGGGATATATTACATGAAGGCCAAAATACTAAGTGCACATGAATTATTATTAATGTTCATGAAAAAGAAATTAATTAAGTGTGAGAATCAAGTGCACATGAATTATTATTCATATTCATGAAAAAGAAATTAATTAAGTGTGAGAATATACCTCACATTTGGTTTCCTATTTTTTAGGGAAGGTGGATGATCTCATGGATGGTTGAAATATTTCCTCCTTAAAATCCTTGAGATACATTTCCTCCCTAAAATCCTTGATATATATTTCCTCCCTAAAATCCTTAAGAGATATTTTCTCCCTAAATATCTTTCAGATCCCTTTTTAGTGGATCTGATGAGTGATCCTCTCCATGGTGGTTAAGCCTCCAAATCCCATATAATGAGGGATTTCCATGGAGGTGGGAGAGGGATATTAGAGGTATCAAACCTATGGTCTTGGGAGAAATATTTAGGATATCAAACCTATGATTTTGGGAGCTTTGTGCAAGGGCTAGATGAGGAGGACTTGGACAGGTTGTTGTGACTTCATCTATGGTTTGTAAGTATCCCTTTTGAGTTCTCATTAATATATGCTTGGCCTATTCCCTTATAATATGTGTATCTTTACATATGTTTTCTATTATAGATGGATTTGATTAGACTAATATTATATAGTAGAGTAGGATTTCTTTGTCTTCTTGTTATCCATTGCATTGCATGTGTCGAACGGTGCCAAAGAGATCTAGGATCAAGCTCAAATTGGAGCAGCGAGGACAAACACCGGAATAAGGTGCATCACACTTTATTCCTTCTCCTTCTCTTTCTGATTAGGTAATTATATTCAAAGGGATATTAGTGTCCAATGTTAGCATCTTTCTATCTTGGAATAGGGGTCTAGAATCCAAGAGGAGATTGACCTGTCCACAAGGGTATTTTCCTACAAAAGAGGGTTGACAAAATGACCAATTGGGTGAATTATACCTCAAGTTTAGGGGTGTTTCCCGAGGGGACCTATTTCTAATTCATGTGGATGAGGCATCATGGATAGGGAGAATACTTTTTTCCATGGGGTTCATGACATACAAATGTTTGTCGTGTCTCATTTATGGGTGCCTTTGTAGAGGGTGTGTTGCACCTTCATTTTCAATGCAACCTTTTTCCAAGCCCATTTATTCATTTTATTCTTTTAAGATGTCTCTAGGTTGAATCCAAGGTGGGGATTCTACCTAAGAATGAAAATTGTTCCCACCTTGAAATCACCCTAGTCACATAATGCTTCCCTAAGTTTAAAGCATGTGTGGGCTTCTACCTAAGCATTAAAAATAGTGCCCACACATGCTCTACCTTGGTTGGCATTTTGTTATTAGTTATTTTTTTTATGGGTCCCACCAGTTTCTTATGAGAGCCATTTCATTGTCCTCAGGATCCTTGGGCAAGCATCTGGAAGGTTCATGATTGGATTTTACCTTTTTCCAGCTACAAGCCTCTGGGCCTTCAGCCCCTTCTTCCCATGAAATGAGGGACAACCCCCTCTTGGGTCAATACACCCAAAAATCCCAAAAGGTAAGGAGATGAGGGTATGAAGTGTGGAAATTGACAGGTATGGTCAGGAATGGCACGATGATTCATAAAGAGGACCATCCAGTAGAAAACTTATCCCCAAGGGTGACCCACTTACTAGGGCGCAATGTCAACCACCAAAGTGAAACAGGGAAAAGAGCATAATGTCCAAGCAAATGTTACATAATCAAGAGAAGTAATAGATGAAAAAAACTCAAATGCCTCAAATATTTAAATGACACTCACCATAATACATGGCTTGTACCTCATGGAGCAAGACCCAATGTCTTCTGAAGGCTATCCAATGTAGTGGATACCATCGTGATGAACATTGTTGGTCAGGTTGTCTCTTCGTACTCCATGTATGAAGCTTGAGGGCCTCGATAGATCATCTCCTTAGTTATCCCTAGGATTTGGGGATAACAGGATTCACTCTGAGATACACATGATCTCCCACCTTGAACTCTTTGTGAGTTATTTTGTTGTTTGCATAGATATTCTTCCTATCCTTGGCTACTTTCAGATTATTCCTTATCTTAATCATTTCCTACTCCATTTCTTTTAACATCTCAAGCCCAAGTGTGATCTTTTCCACTAGATTGTCCCAACTACTCGGAACTCTACACTTTCTTTCATACAGAACTTCAAATAGACTCATATTCAATGATTCCTTGTAACCATTGTTATAGGAGAATCCTACCAGGGGTAGATACTCTTCCCATTGTTTGGGTTGATGCATAACATGCATCCTCAACATATCTTCTAATATTTTTTTCACTCTTTCAGTCTGGACATATGTTTGAGGATGTTAGGCCATGTTAAATGTTAATTGTGTTCCCACGCCTGGAAAGAAGCTTTTCCAAAAACTTGAGGTGATTTTACAATCTTTTTTTGAGATTGTATTCTTGGGTAGACCATGCAATATAAAAAAATCCTTCACAAAAATTTTAGCAACATTTATGGCCTTAAAAGTAGATTTGATAGGGATGAAGTGAGTTTCCTTCCTCAACTTATCCACTACCACCATGATTTCATCATGTTGTTTGATTTTCCTTGGTAGAAAAGTAATGAAATCCATGGAGATAGTCTCCCATTTCCATTCTGAAATTGTTAAAGGTTGCAATAAACCTGTAGGATGCTTGTGTTCAACTTTCACCTATTGACACTCAAGACACTTGACAATGTATTATGCAATATCTTGCTTCATTCTCAAGAAATAATACAATTATCTTATTGTTATTAACATTTTTTGGTAATTAGTATGACCTATATAGGGTATCCTATGAAACTCATCCATAATCAATCTCTTCAGCTCTACTAACTCTGCTACATATAACCTATTATTATACAACAACAATTCATTAGTTCTAAGATGATAGAATTTATATTTTCTCTCTCTAGGTTCTTACTATAACCTTACTTTTACATGATCGAATAACTTGTATCCTTCTGAGAGGGATTTGATCCTTCATTGGACATCAAACTCTCCCATGCTTGTTATTGCTAAGTGTATATCATGCACACTCCAACTCAGTGTGTCTACCACTTTATTTTCCTTTCCCTTTATTTGTTTGATTTCAAAATCAAACTCTTTGATCAATTCCATCCATCTGGTCGATCTAGTGTTCAACCTTGGTTGGTCGAACAAATACTTTAGTCCACAATGGCCTATCATCAAGATGAACCTTATTCCGAGTAATTAATGCCTCCACATCTTCAATGCATGCACAATTTTTGCAAGTTCCATATCGTGAGTGACATACTTATGCTCGTGCTCATTTAATTTTAGCAACTCATAACTTATCACTTTTAATTATGACATAATCACTCCATCAATTCCTTCCTTGTAAGCATCAATACAAACCAATAAATATTTCTCAGGGTCTACAATATTCAAAACAAGGAAATTGGTCAAAAGGTGCTTCAGTTGTTCAAAGTTGGCTTCACACTTTGCTAACCATATAAACTTTTCCCCTTTTCTTTGTAAGGAGGTAATGGTATGACCAATCTTGGAAACTCCATTTATAAACCTTCTATAATACCTAGATAATCCCATGAAATATCTTACCTCCGTTACATTTCGAGGGGCAGGCCAATCCATGATTTCCTTGATCTTTTTGGGATCTATTGCCACTCCTTATGATGAAATTATGTGGCCTAAATACTGGATTTATTTTTGAAAGAAATCACACTTGTTGAACTTAGCATACAATTGGTGCTCTATCAGCACTTGCAACATCATTATAAGATGTTACTCATGCTCTTCTCTAGTCTTGGAATACACCAAAATTTCATCCACAAACACTAAGACAAACTTGTCTAGATATTTGTTGAGAACACTATTCATCAAGGACATGAAGGTATATGGTGCAACGGTGAGTCCAAATGGCACAAAAGAAAACTCATAGTGTCCATACCTTTTTCTAAAAGTTGTCTTGTGGATATCCTCATCTTTAATTCTGACTTGGTGATATCCTGATCTCAAATCAATATTTGAGGAAATTGAAGCTCCCCTGAGCTGGTTAAAGAGATCATCAATTCTAGGTAATAGATACTTGTTCTTGATGGTCATATTGTTCAAATACCTATAGTCAATACATAGTCTCAATGTACCATCCTTCTTCTTCACAAACAGAGCTAGTTATCCCCATGGAGACACACTCGGCCTAATGTAACCTTTATCCAACATCTCCTTCAATTGTACCTTTAGTTCCACCAATTCTAGCATGCTCATCCTATATGGTACTTTCAGATTTGATACTACTCCGGGCACAAGATCTATCAAAAAATCAAGATCTTTCTTGGGAGGTAGTCTAGGCACCTTCTATGTAAATACATCCTTAAACTCCCATAACACAGGGTGATCTTCAGTCTTCAACTCATTTCTGTTTGTTGAGTTAATCACTTGTATCGCATACAAGGGGAACCCTTTCCGACTAAATTCCTTAACCTGCAATGTCGATATTTGTCTTACTGACACTGGCTTCTGAAATCCTTGCAAAATATTTGTACTTCCTTCTTCATTTTCATATTCCAATTTTGTCTCATAACAATTCAATTTTTCCTTACGGGTAGCTAGCCAATCCATACCTAATAGTATATCACATGATCCCAAAAGTAGGATGTTCAAGGATTATTGAGTATGCAGTCCACTCATCTCAAATGGACAGGCTTCCATCATTTCTACCACTTTTATCTTAGTTCTAGTGGCTAATTGGACCAACCATGCCTTTTCGTGTTTCTTCCTCTGTAAAAAAACATGCTTCAACAACTTGGGGTGAAACATAAATAAGGTTAGATCCAGGGTAAATCAAAATAGAAATGGGTTGTTTGGAGATTGTAGCTTTCAACTCCACTATTGAAGCCTAGTGGTCTTATTGTCGATTGTTTATCATTGCATATATATTGGGCATGCTCCTGGCCACATCATTGACAGTAGCATCTTCCTGCACGTGATAAACTCTCTTATTATCTTGCTGCCTATGAGGGAAATCTCTCAACGGGTGTGGTTCTCCACATCCTCAACATTGCAAAGGTCCTTTCTTGGGTTCCACTATCCTTTCTCTTTCTTGTTCCATTGGTTTATTTCCACATTGAGATGGAAAGTTTTGTTTATGCACACTTCTAATTGGTTGACCCAACTATGCACCCTTATTCGGATTCTTATAAGGGAATAATTTAAATCCATTTTTCTAGAATCCACCCTTATCCTTTATTTTACATTTTTTATAAGGATCATGCTTATGTTTAGACTGATCATACCAACACTTGGCCTTCCTTATAGTTTCCTCCAAGGTCTTGGTCTTATCAAATTTAATTATTTCCTTGTAGGACTGTGGTAATCCACTGAGAAAATGTTGTATCCTAGTTTTCTTATCCTTGAGGTAAGGAACATACCTCAAAAACTCCATAAATCTCTTAGAATATGCATCCATAGTAATTTGTCCCAACTTATTCCCGTGGAATTCCTTGATTTTATCATCATAATATTTCTTTGATAGATATGTGTTTATGAAGTACTTCTCAAACTACTTCCAGGTCAGATTGATCTCCTTTAGTCCTTTGATCTCCTTGAGATCCTCCCACCATATGGAAGCTCCTCCATTTATATTAAAGATGGAAATCCTTGCCTTTGTATTTTTTGAGTAATTATGTACCCGAAATTACTTCTTCAAACCCAACAGCCACACTTCGGCTACTTTTCCCTTCTTGATTTCACCATCAAAAGTAGGAAGCTTCACTTTCTTGTATTCCTTAGTCAAGGAACTCTATGAATGTCTCTTCCTTTTCCTCTTAGGGATACTTGATCCAGTGTTACTACTAGACAACTCCTTAGAATAAATATTTATGCTAGATGACTTGGTGTAAATACTCCCATTATATTTACTCTTCTTGGCATTCTGATGCCTCATCTTGGAAGAACTCTTTCCTGTGTCGCTATGGGATAATCCATGCTTTTGGAAATATGAAGGGGTTTTGAACCTTTTTGCTTGTTTTAACTCTGCATTACTAGGGCCTTATCATAGATGCTTCTGAATCTAATACAAGCTCTGTGATAGAACTTCATTCAACTCTACCTGATCATTCTGATATCTCATGATTCTCTCAATGTCTGCCTTCAAACTTATGACAATAGCTACCAAATTTGGAGGGGTTTCCTTGTCCCTCTGACCATTAGATTATTCATCCTTGAAGTGTGATGTGTCCTCCATGCTACACTACACCATTAGCTTCCACTGTCATATGTGTTGAAATAGAAAAAAAAAATTATACATTACATAAATCAACACCATGGCACGCATTCTTGGCAAATAACAAGTGTTTTTAAACAAACTTAGGTGACCTTGGTGAACCATACAATCCTAGAGTTTGAACTATGTTATGACACCACTCTATAACACACCCGACCCCCTAACACCAATTAGGCTAAGGGGATTTTCGATTTTCCTCTTATTGAACACTTGATATGAGTATTTGGGTTCGTTATTGCCTATGTGAAGACTTCTCTTATCACAAAACATAATATTTTAACTCTTGCAATTCACTACAAAAATCCTCCACAAGGTTTTCTATGGTGATCAAGGGCTTAGGAACCCCCAATCGAATAATTAGCAATCTCCTTGGCCTCAGAATTATCACCTATGGCTACTCAGACTCATTCTCATCAAGATTCTCAATCGCCAGAGTTGACCTCCTCTTCAATGGCATTGTTTTGATAGATCGTCCTCAAGTATCCAATGGTCCTCAAAACAAAGCTTACAATGACTATGATTACATCAAAGTATCTACCTACATGAAGGTTATACTTCCCTTAAACTCCCATTCTAACTATTATGAACAGTACCCACAAAAATCCACGGCTGAGATTAAATCTCGCCATACATCGATCAACAGTTCACCTGCATTCTTGAAGTCCCTCCCCATATGTGAATCTCCATCACATATCCATTTGGGTGTCATGAACCACTCTGATGGACTTACTCTGAACTCACTCATTCCGACTGATCGAACATTGCATGATCACCTCAAACGATAAATGTCATGTATCTCGGGATTTACAATTGTTATCCATATAAGGTTCATGAACCCTCCTCCTTGGAGAAATTCACACAAAATCTAATGGTTGAGATCCCACTCGGAATATCCTACTAGATCAATGGACCTAGGACTCCCAATTCATCAAAATCTTTCACAACCTTCCATCTAGGCCTCCGACAACCTTCCCTCTGATAGACTCTTGACTAGTATCAAACATCCCAGACTCATCGATATTCTCTTTGATGATCAAAGAATCTTGTTAAATTGAACCTCTCCCTATTGGATTCCCAACATAGCCTTGTACTAGGCCATTCCGACGACCTCATCCTATGACCAATGGTCAGGATTTTCCAGCTAAGTTGATCCAATGGATGCAAATCCTTATGGCTTAAAACACTAGTTTTCTTCATGACAGCAGTCTGAATACAGACTTAACCAATTCAAGATCATTCCTCTAGTCATCACCAAGATTCTACTAGACCTTCAAGAGATCGAGGATCTAGGTTTTTAAACCAGCTAAGTCATTCTAGTAGGAACTTGGGAGAAGAGTTTTCATGTCTTGCAAACTTTCCATCTAATTCAGGTGAACCTTTCAGGACTTAAGGTTCCTCAAGCTACATAGGGCTCCCCAAACACTAGGGAACTTCAGTCATTGTCCAAATGAAGGATTTTTCCATATCTTATCAGATTTCCTCTCAAGAGAAAGACATTTCAAGGAAATGAGGCTCTTAGAGTCTACACAAAGACTCTCCCCAATCACTAAAAAATATCCTCTGCCAATTTCAAGATGAATATTTTCTTCATATCTTGTAAGATTTCCATGCAAACCCTTGTAGTTCCAATAGGGATACACCCTACCCTTACACAGTTCTCATGGATTCATAATTTTAACAGGTTGTCCATTAAAAAAAAACATAATTACTCCAATTTACTAGAAATCTAATCATCCTTACATACATTCATATTTCCTATTTAAACCATGAAATAACAAATTTACATCAAACATATTGAGTTAAAACACTTATTTTTTCAATGATTTTTAATATCCAACTAACTCAKAGATGACACCTTTCCTCCCAACCTTAGGCYATGTTGAAAAGTGCCTTCCTATAGAATTCCACCCCCATGGAAAGCCATAATACCACAAGGGGATTTGATTCAGCTAGTTGTCAGATTTAGAATGAACTAGGAAGGTTACTCTCCTTCCTCCACTGGAAACARTTGAAGTTTCCATATTCCCACTAAGCTCGGGACTTCCATAGGTTTATCAGGTACCCTTCCCACTATATTTCCTCTACACAGGGATTCCTTTCTATGCTATATAGTCCCTCGGTGATCTCCCTTATCAATTTTGGTTTCTTTCCAGCAGGTACCAAGTTGTAGTCCTCTATAGCTCCAGTCTGGATATGGGTCTTATTTGTTCCAGGGTGATCATTAATCCTTTGGAAAAGATTTCTATTTTCTTCAAGAACAACTTTCCAACTTATTCTATTCCTCATATCAGTGCAAGTGAACACCTCCATTCCTTGCACCATATGTCTGTGAGTCTGCAACTCACTCAATCTTCCAAGCTTTTTGTTTCTCATTTGTTGTTGTGATTTGTTGCTCCCTTTTCTCTTCTCATATGCGCATCTACTCCCTCTTGCGTGTATGTTATGTATGTGTATAATCTTGCATGTCTCTCTTTTCTCCCTTGGTGATTTTTTTCCACATTTGGTCTCTTCCTCCTCCAATCCTTGTGTAATACCCCGGTTTTGAGACCCTAGATTAAATAATGTATTTTTTTATTTTATGAAAGGTCGAAGTTCCTACTAAATGTAATGTTGTGATCATTATTAATAATAAAATACATCGTTGGCTGCTAGACAGACAAGGACAAGAGTTATAGGGGCGTATGATTCCACAAAAGAGGGGGGATTAAGGGGCTAAGTCTTTTTATTATATTTTATTTACCCATAATTGTTTTAATGGATATAAGTGGTTACATAAGCTTCTTTGGGAAGGACATGTGGTTATTGATTTCCAAGTAAATATATAAACCCATGTTTTGGTTTTTTGGGGGGTTCACACTCTTCATTGTGTTCACCCTTTCATTCATTGTTGCTCATTTATCATTCCTCATTCATTCTTGTTCTTGGATTGGGACATGGGGGTGAATTGTTGAGGAAGAATCCATTGTTTGATGACTATAGTAGTGACTGGTGTATTACATCCATGAATTGATTCATGCATGCCTAAGATGCATTTGCATGTGTTAAGTTTTGTTCACAACTAGGAATCCTAAGACTCCCATCATGGATATTCTTGACCAAATTCACTGGAGCTCTAAAAAGAAGTGGAGAGCCTAGGGGACTGCGTAGCAATGAAGGGGGTTCATTGTCTTTGGGTGTTGTAGGGTGGAGAGAAGAGGGTTGGTGTACTTTGGATTGTTGTGTCTTGAGAAACCTATGAGAGCTTAAGTGTTGACCAATTGAGAAGTTGAGTGTTGTCCCGGAACCCATCCTTGTGGATTCATAGCCCTAACTTGGGGGTGACATTGATGTTGAGACTTGGAACAATAGTGTCTACAATTGGGTGGAACGTCCTTGGTCTTCAGTCAGTTGGTGATTAATTTTTTTTAAGACAAGTGCTCTTTGTCATGGTTTCCTTTGATTCTATATTTATTTCCATTGTGTATAAATTATTATTTCTTAGATTCATTTTTATAATATGCATGCTTTTTGGTTATTATTTTGCATGGCATATTGTTCATTTATTTTATGTTGTAGCATGAATCTTGATTATTGCATGTCAGTCTTTCATGCTTCTTTATTAATTAAATGTTATCAGAACTCAAAATCAGTTTTGAAGTGCATTTTTGAAGTAGCGTGGTCAGCCTGTGGGTGGCTCGATATGTTAAGCCTTGGGATTCCCGTGACTGTTGTCAAAAGCAAACTCTACTCAAGGGTCCGAATTTTGAAGGGGAAATCACAGGAATGTACTTCTGTCATATTTTTCAGATGAACCTTTCCTCTTCAAGAGATCATATATGTCATCCATATTAACTGCTTCAACCACCAGTCTTGTTTCTTCATAACTACTCACGTGGTTCCATGAAGGTTCAATTATGATGGTAGGTGTGTATTTATGTTTTTCAACCGTATGCAAGCTTGCTAATCAAGCTTTCTGTTTTCCTCACTAAAACTTCTCAATTTCCATCTAAGCAAATCCACCTCACCAACCATCTTAATTCATTAATTCCCACTTGTGATATCATGGCCAATACTCAAGGATTTTCCTTCTTAGTCAGTTGTCTAATGTTTTCCATTAATCAAAACATAATTATGTGCTTCATAATTACATTATATGAAGTATTTTAGCATAATTACAGTCATGGGGGGAAATAGGGTGTTACATAGTCACTCCAATTGCATGATTTATATTCTAGTTGATTCTTCCATCTATACCTTGTATATTTTTCCCTATGGTTGGATTAAATACCTCTCTGGGTCGAATTAATTATTGGTTAGTTGATTCAGATTCCCTTTGGTCATTTTTCCCTTCAATATATCGACTTTCATTGAACTTGTTTCACTAATTTCTCAAGCTTTTTTATTTCTCTATTTACCATCTTGCTAGGTGCCTTCATTCATACCATGTTTTCTTTCTCTTTAGAGTTGAGGAATTGGAGTTGGAAATACATTGGTCTAGAGATTTATTAAAGAAATTTAGTAGGAGGGATTATATTTCTATTGATTGACATTGATGTTGAAAATAATTCCTTTGTTCTTTTTTTTTATGTATTGGAGTTGGTTAAGATAACCTTAGGAAAATGGATTTTTACCACAAAGTTTCATACAATTAAAACACCAATACAAGAAATCCATCATTCAAGCAAGAAGAAATAATTTATCCAAGAAAAGGATTGTCCAAATTTGGGTTAATAACACGCTATCCAGGAACAATCTCGAGTCCTAAGAGTGCACTGTGATTATGCATAATAGAGAAGAGTTCCAATTATATTAATGACACCTATATGAAGGATATGTAAAGGTTAGTTGAGTATTTCCATTAGCTACTACTAATTCTCTTTTATCTTGAATGCTTCACCCATTCCACTATTCTACCATCAAACTGGGTGGCCATTACTTCAATTTTATTTTGTTGTTGAAATCATATACAAGTTACTCTTTCCAAGTGTTTCCATCTTTGCAGTGCTATGGTTTTGAGGTTGGAAATAAATACCTCTAGAGACTACAAATAATTTATTCTTAACTTTAATTAGCAAATAGAAATCCCAAGTTCAAGTATCTCCATACGTTAGGGTACATTTAATTGTTGCATAGACAACTAACTATCATGTGCATGCTACACTGAGAGAAGATGCCTAGCATCCATACAGAAGACTAAGTTAGTATGGAACACAAAATTTCATAAAGAACCTAAGTCTTGTAGTCATTCTAAAAACTGGGTGCATAGGAGAACAAGACAAGTCCTTGTATAGGGAAAATGAGTAGAGGTCTAGTGGCCTTTCATAAGATAGAGTCCTATGTCCAATAATAAGATAGAGAACAGAAAGATAATTTTGCATAGTATCTGTGTTGGTGAAGCAAGCGAGCTACAAGTCCCTCAATTGTGGATCGCTAATTGTTGTATGTTTCTAGGTTGTTTATTATTACAACTACAATTTATTTAATTTCTACATATTCTTATCTCATTGATTAGTGTAAGAAGTGCACAAGAGTTTCACCTTGTTGACTAATACCTTATCATGTTTATTCATAAAGAGGGTTTTAAAATTTTGAAAAATAAAGTCAATATATTATGGGGATTGGTTGGGGAGTGATGTAGGATACATGGGGGTTTATATGTACTATGGGTTGTCGAAAGGGGTATCTAGTAAAAATTATGGATACCTAGTAAAAAAAGGGAGGTTTTTTAATTGGAAAGATGTATTGGGAGGGGGATTTAATAAAAGTATTTTGAAAGGTATTTATCAATATTTAGTGAAATTAGGGTTATTATTTAATATCCCATGAATGCACATGTTATGTTATAGGTTCATTGAGTGAAGGCCCCATGAGGAAGTGTATTATGCACCTCTTCTTCCTTTCATAATTAATCCTAATCAAGCATGATCAAATGACATATTTATTGAAAATTTGTGCCAAATTTGTTTCTTTAACTATGGGATTAAAAAAGTTTGATTATAATAAGATTTTGTATGATTTTAATAATTTATTATGCTTCTTCGAGATGAAAAAGGATTTGAAGTATAGGAGGTG
>JASDQU010104632.1:235848-247818 GCA_032191745.1 Picea mariana | reverse complement strand
ATAGATAGATAGATATATTGGTTGGTTGTAAATATAGGTTGGTTTACCAACTCACCGACAAAATTTGAGTAGTCGTAACTTATTAGTCCTTACCTCAACAAGGAGTATAGCTTTCGCTTTGTCATCAAAGTGATATGACTTCCCATTATTTCCTTCCATAAATTTGGGATATCCTAATGTTTTGAAAAAATCATATATTAATTTGAATTTTTATAAAATCAAAAATTATTTGTTGAATATTTTAATTTTCTATATTTAATTTTTGATTGGCCGAGGCATCTTGATAAGAAGTAATTTTCCCTAGTGTATGTCAAATATTTTCACTATTTGTCAAATAAAAAAACTTATTTATAATTATAAATTAAATTATCGATGGGTTTGAAGGCTTTGACAGTGCATATCTGCATATCAGAGCACTCAACCACAGGACCCTGCAGTCGATATAGGTCCTTGCAGTTGATGTTGACTGCAACTACTTACTTTTTCCACTGCCACCACTTGTTCGAAGATGTTTCTGCATGCATGTTTCCCTTAACAAAATTCCACTTGGATTCATTTTGCTCGCCCCCATGGAACTCTCTATCTGCTCTCCTTCTTTCTCTCCTGCGATGCATAGGATAAGAGTCATGCGTTACATTTCCTTTGATCCCTACAACATTTGAAGGGAATCGCATAAGAGTTATTCATTCAATTTCCTTTGATCCCTACAACATTTTAACAATCCCCTCAAGAAATTAAACTATGAGTAATTTGGAATTTGAAGTCTATTGTGGTAAATGCAAACACCTCATACTTGATGGATGTTTCATGTAGATTAGATGCTTAAGTGTTGTAAGGTGTTGTGAGGTACTTCATGGAACTATATCTATCTTTTTTTTCATTCCAATACTGATTTTTTTTGTGGATTGGTAGTTAAAACTAGTGAATAAATAATATATGAAATTCCACCTTCTGAGCTTAGACCACTAACCAACATAATTATTAGAAAGACAATTTTTATTTCCAAGTATCTTTGCATCTTAAACCAACAAGATTTAATGGATACTATATTATTTTATTATGGATACTATACTACTTAATAGCAATAACATTAAGTATACATGAAGCAGAGAGAAGAATATGACTAAGAGAACAAACCATGAGGTATCTGTGAGGATGTCGTTCATTTTTTTTCTTGAATCTCTGAGTTTTTGTTGTAAAATGGTATTACAGACATGTTATATTTCATTACAAAGCATGGTAATTAGAAAATTTACATAAATTGTGAAGATTGTTCATGGAAGAAAGCTTTATGTTCATGTCCTAGAAATGAGAATCTTCCTTGCATTGTTTCTCCCTACACTTGCAGCAACCCCAAAAATACTAACAACATTTGGGCCTTTTTAACTATGTTGGGGCTAAGTCTAACACATACACATAAATAAAAGTATGGTTGGGTATCTTAATAACCTGTGGTTTTGAAACCAAACTTTGATTTGCTTGGGCTCTATGTTGGGAGGTATTGGGCGTTCTCGTATGAGCTTCTAGAAAAAAAAAGAATATGTTTTAGTACAATCATGGTAGATTTTCTCCAGTTCCTCCACCGACTAGGCCATGTAACACACATATTTTCCTTGGTCCATACATGATGACTTTCGTCTTTCTCAGATATCACTTCCATTGCCCAAGTGCCCAACCGGTAAAGCCCACCAAGATAGCTTCTTCTTCAATTTACAGTAATAGTTCCAAGCCTTTGGAAGAGTTGAGGGAGTAGCCTAGAATCCACAAGCTCCATTCAGACAAAAACTAATCTTCTTCACAAATAAAAAATGAACAAAAATAGAATTCTTTTTCAACTAGATGCTGCCTCAAAAAAGGATCTGAATTGACTTGTTGACAGACTCTGTTGATGGGTTTGACCTTTGAGTATTTGTCTGTAAAAATTTGATTAATTGGTAATCGCAGTGTATTTCATGCATCGATGAGTCACCCAATCCCGATGAAAAACTTGGTGTGGGCCATCATAGTTTGTATACTCAAACAAGACAAAAAGTGCCATTCTACTTCAATAAATTGACCAATTTTTTCTTACGTTTTTGCTAAGTGTGAATCGGAATTTTTCCTTCCTATGTCAACTGAAATTTAGTCGAGACTAATTTTATTTTACATTTTGAAGAAGCTTATTATCACCTATAAATGTATTGTATATTTTTGTAGGGAAAGGGATCGGCTAATGTGCAGAGTTGTTGCTAGGGTTTGATGAGCTCGCATGAGGCAACTGTTGTCATCTCTTGGAAATGGTAATTACAAGTCGGTTAGATATTTATGTCTCCGTCGATTTGTCTGTCATTCAATATGTCAGTAGTTGAATTGTCAGTTAGTCAGTCTCACAGTCTACAAGTGAAAATTCACACATTTACTCAAACTCAGTTGGCCAACGTTGAAGTTATAAATGGAGTCGATCTCTATCTTCTCAAGTTATGATAAGTGGTTGAAGAGTCAGTCGAATTAATGGTAGTATTTAATTTTGAGTCACTCTTAAATTCCGTATGAATTCTTAGTCGAAGTCCACATAAAGTCCAAGTTGTTTAGATAGTCGATGATGCTGAAGAGATGTAGTATGCAGAGAAAAAAAGAGAGGTATAAAGAATAGTCGAGAACCAACAATAGCTGAGGAGTTGAATAAGTGTGATCACAAGCTCTGTTTCTGTAAAGCCAATAGACCATTGGAGTCGAAGCTCATCTCTGTCATTTTATTTTGTATTAGCGCACTGCACCAAGTTCATTAATATCAAGCATTTTGTGTATTGGCAAGTTTCTTTCTTATTTATGAGTATATGTGCTAAGCATAGCATTGTGTTATTCCACATTCATAAATCATTTCATTAAGTGTGTGTATTCACAGTGCGCATCAAACTGAGTAGTCTATGTACTGCACAACGGTCTTGAGAACTCTGGTGCATAGCTTGTTTGGTGCGTAGTTTTTGAAATTGTGTTGCACAGAGTATACTGTGTGCACCGTAGATCCAATATTTGGTATCAGAGTGGGTTCTATCATAACAAGTTCAAGAGTAGAAACTCTATTGAAAATGGCTTCTACCTCAAATCTGAAACCTCCCACTTTTACAGGAAATAATTATGAGATGTGGTCCTTAACCATGAAGGAGTTGTTTTGAGGTCAAGATGTATGGGAGATAGTTGAGAATGGCTATGTGGAACCAATATATCAGGAAGCATATAATTCCCTCACACAAGCTAAGAAAGATGTCTTGAAAATTCAAAGAAAGAAGGATGGAAAGGCATTTTTTTACATACATCAAGCCATGCATGAGAGCATACTTCCAAGAGTTGCATCAGCAAAGCAAGCCAAGGAAGCATGGGACATATTACAAACCTCTTATCAGGGTATGGACAAAGTAAAACTGCAAAACTATAGATTCTTAGAAAATATTTTGAAACTATGTCAATGAAATATTCAGACACGGTAGATTCATTCTACACCCATGTCATTGACCTGATAAATCAAGTTAAGTCTCATGGTGAAACCATAGAAGACAGAAAATTTGTTGAGAAGGTACTTAGGAGTCTTCCTCCTAAATTTGATGCCCTTGTTGTGATTCTAGAAGAGAGAAAAGACTTGAGTCAGTTCAGTCTAGATGAACTACAAGCTTCCCTCATTAATCATGAACACAAATTGAACATGTCAAGTATGTCATTAGAGAATGGATTTTTTGTGCAGACATCTATAAGCTGTGTAAGAGGAAGGGGGGGAGCTAAATCTAGAGGTAGAGGAAGAAGTTTTTTTAAAGGTGGATTCAGTAACTGTCCTAGAAATATTGGTGGAAGAGATCAAAACCCAAGTACCAATTAGTCAAGTGGTCAGATAACTGAAAAATCAAAGATTCATTATTGTAAAAAGTATGGACATTATGCATATGAGTGCAGAAAAAGACAGTATAATCAGAACAAGCAAAGTTAAGATCAGTTAAACATTGCAAATAACTAAACTCACCCTATATTTATGGCACGTGTTGTATGAATACCTAATATAGTATCACCAGTTGAATGCAATGTTTCTCAAGAAAGTCCTTGTGACATATGGTATTTAGATTCAAGATATAGTAACCACATGACAGAAAACATAGAACTATTTTCTAGTTTGGATGAGTCAGTCCAAACCAAGGTTACACTTGGGACAGATATCTAAGTGATTGTCTTAGGAAAAGGCAGTATAAACATTTTAACAAAGCAAGGAGAATATAAATTTATGTTTTATGTATATTATGTTTCTGTTCTAAAGAATAATCTGATGAGCACAGGACAACTATTACAAAAAGGATACAGAATCTACATGGAAGATAATCAATGAGTGATCATAGATAAATGCCCAAGCAATCAACTTATTGCAAAAATATAGATGACAAGTAACAGGATGTTTGCATTGACATTAAAGCCATCCAAGAAGAAGAATACAACATTAGTTATTGATAAAGGAAAAAGTGCACAGTTAGACACTGCATTTATAGCAGAAAGTGTGCACAGTACTAATGAGGAAAATAGTGCACGCAAGTCAAAAAAGGAGAAAATGGTGTAGAGATGAAGGCAACATTCCAATATGAAATACAAGGTGATTCCTGGTTATGGCATTTCATATTTGAACATTTGAACTTTGGAGATCTAAAGCTTCTACGCACAAAGGATATGGTGAAATGTTTTCCATTAATTGAAAAACCAGAAAGGATATGTAAAGGTTGCATATTCAGCAAGCAGCACAGATAATCATTTCCATTTGGCAAGTCTTATAGAGCAAAAGCTCCATTGGAAATTGTACATTCAGACATTTGTGGACCAATGAAAAAAACATCAATCGGAGGAAGTACTTATTTTATGACATTCATTGATGATTTCTCAAGAAAGACATGGATTTATTTCCTAAAGCATAAATATGATGCATTGGGTTGTTTTCAGCAGTTTAAATCACTTGTGGAAAATCAGAGTGGATATTACATCAAGTGTCTAAGAACTGACAGAGGAGGAGAATACATGTCAAGAGAATTTCAAAACTTTTGTAAATTTCATGGAATCTATAATAAATTTACTGCACGATACACACCACAACAAAATGGTGTCGCAAAGAGGAAGAACAAAACCATCATGGAAATGGCGCGCAGTATGTTGACAGCCAAAAAAATTTCAAATGAGTATTGGTTTGAGGCAGTAGTAACTGCGGTATACATATTGAACAGATGTTCGACAAAGAGTGTGAAGAACAGAGTTCCTCAAGAAACCTGGACAAGTTCAAAGCATAATGTGGCGCACATAAAAGTTTTTGGTTCTATTGCATACACAAATGTTTCAGATGAGTTGAGAAGGAAGTTGGACAACAGAGGACACAAATGTATATTTTTTGGGTATTCTAAAGAAACAAAAGGATACAAGATGTATGACCATGTCATAAGAAAAGTCATTATCAGTCACGATGTTCAATTCATGGAGAATGAATCATGGGATGGAATCATAGCAAATACAGTGAAAATTGTTGATACAATGGAACATGATGACATGGGAGATTAAGTGGTTCAAACACCATGCATAGGTCAATGTGCAGTCCCTTATACACATGGCACTGCGACACAAATCACCATTCATAATACTCCAGTAAGAACAATAAGTGTGCAGAATACTCTAGTAAGAACAACAATTGCGCATTCTACTCCTAGAGCACATCAAACACCAACAATCAGTCCAAGTAGTTCTACATCTCCAGATCCAACCTTAGCAAATTTGTTACCAAGAAAGATAAGAAGTCTGTGCAACATCTATAATGAAGACGYAGCAAATTCATTTTCAGTTTTTTCCTTGTTTTCACAAATAGATGTTCCATTAACCTTTGAAGAAGTTGTCAAAGATGATGTATGGGYTCAAGCCATGGATGAAGAAATCATATGCATAGAGAACAATMAAACATGGAAATKGGTACATGTACCTAAAGACAAGGATGTTATAAGTGTCAAGTGGATTTATAAAACCAAGCAAGATGCAGAAAGAAAAGTGCAGAAGCACAAGGAAAGATTAGTTGGAAGAGTCTTTACACAGCAACCCGGAATTGATTTCAATGAAACATTTTCATGAGTTGCATGCATGGACACAGTCAGAACAATTTTAGCAATTGTTGCATGGTATAAGTGGCTAGTTTATCAGATGGATGCAAAGTCAACATTTTTTAATGGAAATCTAGAACAAGAAGTATATGTGGAACAACCACAAGGTTATGAGGTTCTAGGACAAGAAGATAAAGTGTACAAATTGAAGAAATCAATGTATGGATTAAAGCAAGCTCTAAGAGCATGGTACAGTCACATTAATTCCTATCTGACATGGAATGGATTTCAGATAAGTGACAGTGAGACAACATTGTACATCAAAGCAAATCATCAAGGTAATATGCTAATTTTTTGTTTATATGTGGATGATTTGATATTTACAGGTGATTTTGGCATAGAAGAATTCAAGTCAATCATGAAGGATGAATTTGCGATGATTGATTTAGGGCTATTGAGATATTTTTGGGAATAGAAGTGCACCAATCCAAAACTGGCATATTTATCTCATAGTCTAAGTATGTGCATGAAATATTGAAAATATTCTATACGACGAATTCAAAAGCAACACCAACACCTATCATAACATGATTGAAGTTAAGCAATGAAGATAAAGGGTCTAATGTGGATCTCACACTATTTAAAATATTGGTAGACAATATTATGTATCTCACGGCGACAAGACCTGATATTATATATGGAGTGAGCCTAATTTCAAGGTTAATGGAAACTCCAAAAGAATCACATTGGAAGGAAGGAAAGAGAATTTTGAGATATGTAAATGGAACAAAATATTTTGGCATTAAGTACTCCACTTCAGAAGATTTCAGACTCATTGGATACACTGACAATGATTGTGGAGGCAACATAGATGACAGGAAAAGTACCTATGGGTATACATTTCATTTTGGAACAGGTATGGTATCACGAGCATCAAGGAAGTATCCCATAGTGACTCTTTCTTCAGCAGAAGTAGACTACGTCGCAACTACAATCGCATATTGTCAAGCAGACTGGATGAGAAGGATGTTAAAAGATTTGTTGCAGAAACAACAGGAACCAACAACAGTATTTTGTGACAACAATTCAACCATCATGTTATCAAAGAATCATGTGTTTCACAAGAAAACCAAGCACATTGATACAAGGTATCATTTCATCAGAGAATTGGTGAATAACAAAGAGATCTGTTTAGAATTTTGCAGGTCAAAAGAACAATTCACAAACTTTTTCACAAAGGCTTTAGAAAGAGATGCATTTCAACATTTGCACAATAGTCTAGGAGTCCACACAGTAACAGATAAGTGACAGTAAAATTGTAAACTCAACTTTTTGATGTAATTTTGTTTTGTAATCCCACCTACTTATAATTAAGGGGGAGTGTTGGAAATAGTAATTACAAGTCAGTGAGATATTTATGTCTCTACTGATTTGTCTGCCATTCAATCTATTAGTAGCCGAATTTTCAGTCAGTCAGTCTCACAGTCTGCAAGTGCAAAGTCACATGTTTACTCAAATTCAGTAGGCTAGCGGTGAAGTTATAAATGGATTCGATCTTTATTTTCTCTAGTTCTGATAAGAGGTTGAAGAGTCAATCGAATTGATGGTAGTCTTTAATGTTGAGTCGGTCTTAGCTTCTATAGGAAGTCTCAGTCGAAATCCATATAAAGTATGATTTGTTTAGATAGTCGATGATGCTGAAGAGATGTAGTATGTAGAGCAGAGAAAAGAGGTAGAGAGAATAGTTGAGAACCAGTTGCAGCTGAGGAATTGAAGAAGTTTGAGCACAAGCTCTGTGTCTTTAAAGTCAGTAGACCATTGGAGTCGAAGCTCATCTCTGTCATTTTATTTTGTATCCGTGTACTATGCCAAGTTCTTTAATATCAAGAATTTTGTGTATTGACAAGTTTTTGTCTTATTTCTGAGTTTATGTGCTAAGAATAGCACTTTGTAATTCTGCATTAATAAATCATTTCATTAAGTGTGTGTATTCATGGCGCACAAAAAACTAAGCAGTCTGTGCACTACGCAACGGTCTTGAGAACTCTGTTGCGTAGCCTATTTTGTGTGTAGTATTTGAAACTGTGTTTCACAGAGTATATTGCGCGCACCATAGATCCAAGATCATCGAAATCTATTATCAAACGAGAAACTCACCTATCTGGTCATGTTAAGCAAGTTAATTCCCTTAGAATGAGTTGGTCAGGTATGTTGGCTCTGGGTAGGGCACTCCCTTCTTGGTCTTCAAATATCTCAGTCTTCAACCCCTCTCTCAGCCTCATCGTGCTTTGGATTTTTTTATTGTATGGAGGATTGTAAGCCAACTTTCACTCTCATGGACACTAGAATGGACCTCCATTACAACTATGATTCTAGTCTTGTGGATGCTATTCATTACAGGTCTCTCGTTGGCAGCTAACAGGCCCAACACTTGGTCATTGTGATGTTGTTAGATCCTAAGGTAGGAAGATTTTTTCTAATATTATCACCATCAATGGAATAAACCTCCTCGAAGGAAGAAACGTGAATAAAGCCTCTCGATGGCACCTAGGGCATGCATCTAATTAAATATCATCCACTTTGTAGGTGGCGACTTTAAAGTTCATGTAAACATTCATCACATTGGTTTACATGTTCATATTTTATCTAATGCGCATTTCCGCATTTCCGTCATTGTGAATTGCCAACTTGACCTCAATTTTATTAAAAAACAAACCATTATATATATGCGAGAAAAAAAAATTACAATATATCCAATTATAAATTATATAATATAATGTATTTACTGTAATACTACTCTACTGCTTTGTAAACAAGATCTACCTATTGGCATGTTTTACAGGAAGAGTGTGGTTTTGATTGATGGAAAGAACAACAACGACAATGGAAAACAGGAAAAGCATAAGCTCAGGAGGAAGAGCGAACAATATGCAGAGATAAAGAAGCTCTGGAGGAGGATCGTGACTATCGTCTCTGCAATCCAGATCAACAACAGGAATGAATTGCGGAGAGAGAAAGTAGAATTAAACAACTCACTAGTTCTAATCCCGCAATCGGTCTATATCGTCAGATATCATAAACCCAAATATCGATGATTGTGGCTGATCTAACAAACGATCAGATTAAGTCAGATTAAGTCGTGACCGCTGGATGCACAATCGCTAGATCAATGGCAGGGATAGATTGTGGAGATCGAAAGGAGAATTAAATATCGTGTTATTTCCAATCCCGCAATTAGTCAAGACCGTCAGATCTTATATCTTCAAAGATCGACGATTGTGGTTGACTCACCAACAAACGCACAACTTCAATTTGCGGAGATTGGGTGACAAATTAAATCACTCGCAAGTTGTTGTTTTGCAATCATACTTGATCGTGGATCTGCTTCGAGAGTATTCACGACCATTGGATCACTTTAAGTGGAAGGATAGGATAAGCAGGGCCAAATGATTGAGAATTCGATTATCCGAATACCCGTAAGCCGTTGGATCAAATTAAGTGGGAGAATAGGATAAGAGCAGTAAAAGAACTGAGATCTGAACTATGTCAATTTATGTCAGTTGTTAGATCTTTCTAAAGTGGAAGGATAGTATAATCAAAGTTGGAGGGTCATTGGATCTAAACCAAGGAAAAGTTGCATCGCATACAAATCGATTTGTCGATCTAAGATCATGATCAATGAACAACATTAGTTTCAGGTCTAAAGATGTGAGGAGGTTAAGCTCCGGAGAAATCACTTTGAGAGTTTCAATTTGAGATTTGAAATCTCCAAAGTCCAGAGAGCCAGAGAGATGAAATACATTCTTGACCGTCACATCATCCGAAGTAAATCTTAGTCGTCAGATCATCCGAAGAAGATCTCAAGCATCAGATTGTCCGAAGTTCATCTGGGTCATCTGATCCAGAGTGTCAGTTTGAGATTTGAAATCTCCGAAGTCCAGAGAGACGGAGAACCGAAATACATTCTCGATCATCATATCGTCCAAAGTAAATCTCAGTCATCAGATCGTCTGAAGAAGATCTCAAGCATCAGATCGTCTGAAGTGCATCTGGGTCGTCTGATTGAGAGTGTCAGTTTGATATTTGAAATCTCTGAAGTCCGAAGAGCCAGAGAGCCGAAATACATTCTCTACCATTGGATCGTCTGAAGTAAATCTCAGTCGTCAGATCACCCGAAGAAGACCTCAAGTGTTGGATCGTCCAAAGTGAATCTAGGTCGTCTGATCCAGAGCGTAAGTTTGAGATTTGAGATTTCAGAAGTTCAGAGACCCGAAGGAGATCTCGACCGTTGATCAAGAAAGGGGACGCAGAACCGTTGATCTAGTTGAAAGGCCAAAATTCTGGAGAGGAGGCAGAGCCGTCGATTGAGAAGTACAAGTGTCCACGGATCATCGACTCCGGAAGATTGGCGTATGGAAGAAAGAAGGGTTTGATATTTGAAACTCCCAAAGCACAGATCATGAAATAAATCACATTCGTTGATTTAGGGAGGTTAGATTTGATCCGTAGATCGTGAAAGATCAAATCTGAACCGTCCTCTCAGGAGCACCATCAAGATCATAAGATCGACGGTTCCATCGCATTGCGTGGTCAAAACATGGTCGGTTATTAATTTTTTGTGAGCGGGCCACAATCAAAACCACGGTATCGCCAAAGGCATACGTGGAGCTTTGTAGTGAATTGCAGGGCGAAAAGAAGGTTGCCCTCAAACCGCCTATGGACGTGCCCGCAATCGCGTGGTCACGTGAAGTTCATAGCCCAAGGTCATATCGAGAAAAGGGGGAGCTAGCACTCGTGATTCCAAGATCGTGAAGTGCCTTTTGAATAGGTGTATGGTCACCGCCGGTGGTCATGTGAGGGAAGGGGCTTAGAAGCCAAAGAATCCATAATCGACTGGTTGTAACTGAGAGAGAAGATGAAGAGTTGCGACTGTGAGAGAAGCCAAAGAATATTTGAATAACGACCACTGATGATGATCATATACAGCATAATCACCAAGGAAGATGAAGAGTTTGAATGATGATCAGGCAGAGGACTCGATGTGAGTAAAAGATGTAGAACAAAGAGTATAGAGTGCTTTTTCAAATGTTATGCATGCCCGTAGGAGGAGAAGTTGTGTAGTACCTGAAGTGGAGATTAGAGGTGCGGTGTATAGAATGCAAAGGCAGCACAGAGCATAAAATGCTAAAGAGAAGCTGAACAGAGTGGTGTTGTGTGGAGGAAGAAAAAGAGCAGAGCATAGAAGCAGAAAGATGCAGAAGCGAAACAGAGCATAGAAGTTGAAGAAAGTAGAGGATACATGGAGTTGTAACTGACCATATCAGAGAAAGAGCAAGTAAGTAAAGTTTTATATCTAAGGGTGGTAGGGTGGTGCTAGGGAGGACAATTGTCCTCGGAGTTTCAAGTGGGTGCTTGAACACAAGAAGTTGTAGCTTCCATCTGGTTGCAGCCAGAAAAACTAGGGTGGTAGGGTGGTGCAAGGGAGAACCATTATTCTCTGTTATACAGGTTGGTGCATGTGTGACTAGAAATTGGTGCTTCCATCCAGTTGGTGTTGGAACACTCAGGGAGTTGGTGCTTCCTTCTAGTGGGTGCTAGATAAACCAGAGAGTTGGTGCTCTCAACAAGTTGCATCCTGTTAAAGAAGAGGTTGTAGCCTCATTTTGAGTTGGTTCTCAAAGAAAGATGATGTACAGAACTTAAAATAATGCCTATCATTCGAAGAAGAAGAGGTTTTCTCCCTTTATGAGTTTCCTTGTGAAATATCTGTCTTTGTGTATATCATATGTGTGATCGATGTTTGTTATTTCTGTTGTTCATGTCTTGCATAATCTTGATGATCACTTGGAGAAGGTTAATAATATTTTAATAGGCATAAAATTGTTTAAAC